>JTDE01001575.1:44924-62678 GCA_014338405.1 Paragonimus skrjabini miyazakii | reverse complement strand
GGGTCCGCAACTTAGGTAGCGGGTCCGTCATTGACAAGCCCTTACAAAAGGGAATTCGGTGGCACTTCAACCCACCGTATGCTAGTCATCGGGGTGGAGTATGGGGGCGATTGATTCGATCTGTTAGATGTATTTTGAGCGCAGTCTGCCAAGAGCAACGAATCGATGACGAAACCCTTCTAGCTTCATTGGCTGAAGTAGAACGTATCTTAAACAACAGACCATTGGTTCCTGTTGCCGCAGACGGTCCTGACAACATCGCTCTAACTCCGAATGACTTACTTCTCTTGAAGAGCAATACAGGGTTGGCCCCAGAATACAATCTGGTAGACAGGTACACTAGGTGTTGGAGACAAGCGAATCACATGGTAACTACCTTTAGAAAATGGTGGTCTCGAGTGTATGTATCATCGTTGCAAGTGCGCCAGCGGTGGTTGTCGAGGCAACGAAATTTCCAGGTGGGCGACGTTGTTCTTGTTGTATCCGATGGACTGACTAGAGACCAGTGGCCCCTGGGACTAGTTACCAAATGTGAAGTAGACGCTGACGAACTAGTCCGTACTGTAGAGGTTCGCACGAAGACAGGTTTATTGAAGAGAGACGTGAGGCACCTTTGTTTGTTAGAGGGACATGACTGTTAGACACTATGATTCGCGAGGTCTCCAACGTGTCGTGTGGATAGTTGTAATAAGTATAAGTAGTTAAAGAGCCAGAACTGTGCAGCACTACCAGCGGTCTGTCAGATGCAGGCGAATTTTGACGGGCGCTGTAAATTTGTTTATCCACGAAATGAGAAAATTCGTCCCCACCGTTTGCATTCCCTATTTTCCTCCACTAACTTGACACTTGTTCCCACTACCTCACCCACCCCGTCTTGTTTTATTTTACTAATATGCCATTGAATGTCTTTGGCGCGAGTGGCCATTCTTGTCCTGGTCTGCCGGCGTGACAGTTCACCTTCGACCTTGTTGGTCCCGTTGAGAAACTATTGATTTTGCTGGACGAGACTATCGTCGCGAACGATTGATGACTTCCTCTTGTAATTATTGATGCATTTCTTTAATAGTGTCATAGAAATTGTTGGATCCAATCTTGTTCTCATTTCGGGGATTTGTTTTTGGGCTACGATTAACTCAACGATCAGACGGGAATCATTACAGTCTGGGTATGCAATATCGGTCCACACTAGTAGCTGCTCCACCCGATTGACTTAGGCTATCAACAACGTTTCAGAATGCAGTATGCGTTCACACTATTATCTGCTCTACCCGATCGACTTAAGCTATGATCAACGTCTGGTTGTGCAGCATTTGTTCACACTAGTGGCTGCTCCTTCCGAACCACTTTTACTATGAACAATTTGGAGAACGGACACATGCGGGAAGTGATGATAAACCTGTAGTTTGAGCTTTTGGGGTACATAGTAATATTCGTCTTCGATTCCTTTGATTGTCATATTGATTAAAATATTTTTCTGCACCGCGATAGATATTTGGCGTTCTGGACATCATAGTGTGACTGACTGAAAGGTATACCTCCCGGTAACCTGCAGGCAGCTTGATTTCATCTGTTTCCGTATATTGTTTCGTATGAACGCTACGCAACTTCAATCTAGTTGGAAACAATGCAGTAGAGTTAGTAGAATTTGCCTCTGAAGATTCTTGATGATAGAGTAGGACTTGATACCCTGTTCTTACGCCGTTCCGTACACACCGAAGATGGAAACAACCATATGATAGCGTCATTTCCAACCATTTCTAAGAGCAACGTTTCATCGACTGGTATCTACCTGGAATCTCAAAAAAGAAAAAATAATATAAATATCGTATAGACAAGGAGGCTGGAAATGTTGTCATACATGTTTCACTATCAAATGTGTTGGTGTTCTCGTTGAAATGCAACGTCAACGCTTTATGGTCGTATATTTCCATTTCGACCAGATCTTTAAAACGCCGCAAAATTAAGCACTCTTAGGCTATAGGATGACGTAATTTATCTCAAAAATGGCAATGATTGTATTTATAAGGCCTGAAAAAGTGAGCTAACGCCGAAAACGGGTTGCTTTCGCGAAAATGGTGGAAAATGTTTTCATCGCCAAGCCAACACTTTTGGGATTTATTCGAAGTAATTCAATTTTTCCATTAGCGCTGCTTATTTACAATTGATGTATTGAACGTACTATGCCTGAAATTCCGATATTAAAATTTCCAAAAATATTTGAAGAAACAGGATTTACGCCAAAAGGACCGTTTTGCCTTTTGAGCGATCTTCAAGCCGAACCCTGTGAGACGGATAATTACCCCTGTCTCCTTACCTTATGGTACTTCAAAGCAGTTTTCGACCCACGGTTAGTCTCATGAGCGTAAATAACGCACACCTCATTCTTGTACTCCTGGATGCACTCCTGGAATTGTGAGAATTATTGAAGTTCACGATTTTCAAACATTGTCTTGAAAGTGGCAGTATAATTCTTTTCCTACACATACAGTGTAAATAAAATTAAATAATCAACAAGTGAAAAAACTAAACATTTTAATTAAAAATAACCCCAGCACTCTTGTGTTATCATTGTCACACACCATCATCCACAACCGCAGTTGCCATACCCATTTTGGAAAAACAATTAAGATGATGTCGTTTTCAATTAACGGTCGGTTGAGGCAAACGGATATGAGTTCATGATGCACAGTTTTACGATTTCAATTTCGGTACCAGGTACCAAGCTATCAAAAGGATTTTTTCTGGTGAAATATTTTTCCTGAACAGGGCAGCTCAGGAACTCACGGTCTGTGGCTAGCATTCATGATACACGAGGGCCGACGAACCTGGAAACTTGCATTTTATTGTAATCGGGGTTTTATGTGGTTGCTGACGACTTGATGGCGGATAGTAGATGGTTTGCTTGGACGCAGTATTAACAAACTTCAGCGAATCTGTGTTGCGACAAACAGAAAACAAGGTTCACACTAATAGTCTCAAGTTGTTTCAGAGCGAGTTACAAAATCCCAAGTAGTTTTGAGGTGTTTTGGTCGAATATTGTCACCAAAGTTGCTTGCGTTCGGGAGAAAGAAAGAATAAACGAAGGTGAATAGAACAATAATGTAACAAACAAGACTTGTTTCTGTGTTTGACCATTAGGCCACTTACAACACAATAAATATGAAAGCAGTAACAGAGTGAGTCAGAAAAACGGTCAACAGAGGTTATGGGCGACGTGTTTTTTTACTATTGTTGTCTGACCCCTTGGTTGATTTAATACTGCTGTCAGCTGAGTTCAGTTTCTATTCAACAATGCAATCTACCCAGAGGGAGGTAGAGTGGCAGTAGGCTTGCCTCCGTTAGCTGACGTTTTCATGTGAGAACTGGACACCCACCAATTGAGTGCGATGATTCAACAATTTGCACGGCAATTGTGTACTTTCTCAGAATCGTGCTTGAGGGCCGAAACGGGTTGGAAACGTCCATTTAAGCGCGAAAATAGATTTCTCACATTTTTCGTGAAATATTGAAATGCATATTAAGAGACAAATATATAGATTTCATCAATTATAATAGTGATGTTGCAATGAGAAAAATCAGCTGTGCGTAAAAATTGTCCATATTCGCACTTTCGCTGAAAAAATGTTGCCATTCTTTTTACAGAAGCCTAATGTTGGCTTTCCTAATCAATTTTACGTTCTGAAAATACTTCCATTGGAATTTTTGTGGTGAAGTACATATTTCTATTTCGCAGAATCGCTCAATTTCTCGTGGTTTTGGAGATATAGTGGAATGTGTAATTTTCGACCACGTTGTGTTCATATCGCATTGTACACGAAGTATCACAGTGATTCTTAATGAAGGCTATGTCGCCACGGTTGTTGATTAGTTACACATCTGAATTATATGTTCAGCCTGTTTTCCTGATAGTACTTCTGGTGGAAAACAGTCTACGTTATCAGGTGGTTGTTTCTACCTACGTTATGGTGTAAACATGGGTAACATGTCCCATCCTATCATTAAAAACATGCGTATTGTTTTGTTAATTGTTTATTGACCATGTTTTAATGTAGCTTGCCATGTGTGAGCGAGTCAATGCTCACTTGCCCGAAGGATATTCGTTATTTATCCGACAAAAACATTGATTCCCATTTCTACCGTTTCAGCTGCAAACCCTTTTATCTTCGGATCATGCATGCTTATGATTCCGATTTCTGTTGGTCAATATTTTTGCCGGCTGCAGACTTTACTGAAGGCTGCAAGGATGTTATCTCAATTTTTGCCGGAATTGACGGAGATCTTTGAAACTTATCCTGAATGGTCTCAATACAAGTTTATTCTTATTTCTGCCGGGTTCTTCTTAACACCGTTGATCACAGCTTACGTGTGAACGCGTAATGCATACTTAGGCGCTGGTTACAACCTAACTCAACTGGACGGAGCAGCTACCAGTGTGAACGCAGTACGTATGAATCGGAATGGCAAACGCGTGCAACAATGCCGACCTGTAATATGAAATTCATAACAAATCAGTATGAGACAAGATGAACAGAAGTTTGCCAATATCATTTCCAGGATTTCGTTTTCGACGAATGATCTCTTGAAGGTGTGACTGGAACTGTTTGATCCATATATGGAACGAAAATGCTTCTTAGTAAAGGATCAAAGATTACCAATATTCTGTGTGTGCAGCAAGCTGTTCTCAGGATCCACGAAATTTTCCGAATGATTGATCGTCCGATGCTCATAATGAGCTATTTCATCCAGAGTTATGTAGGCTCTCCATTCGTCCGTGATTATTATGACGTTCGGCTGAAACTGTCCATTCCAATTTTCGGAAGACTGGCTTCAAGAATCAAAGGTCTGAGAGCCCGCTGTAATGAATCAACAGAGTCCAAACTAAAGGGGTTTGTTCCCGTGGCCCGTTGTTGAACGGGTGGGGACTGATATTATCCCTGAGCGTTGTACTAAATATAGTCCCGACTGTCGGGACTCGTTCGACTTCCACAGGCCTACAGCGCCTCTTATGGAGCTCGAGCAGTTTACGCCTTAACTCTAATTCCTCTGCCTTCAACGTCAGCTCTTCTTCTAACAGTTCATCAGAGACTTTATTCGAAACATTCAACAAAGCATGATTAAGCCGAACGGGCAAGGCAGCAGATGAGGTAGACACACTCTCTCTGTTCTCCGGTGGGGTCACCACCGTCCCGATTGATACTCCTGGGCCGGATCCCTGCTTGGTCCTAGGGGCCCCAAACAAACAGCAATCATGCTCGACAACACTCGGTTCAGGTGGAACTCTATCACTAGGAAAGCTTCCAGAAACACTTAAAACATTTGGCATAGAAGAACCGTTCGTAAACTTTAAAGAATTAAGGTTAATAGAAAGGGGAACGTCACCGTAGATATGATTGTCCAACTGGTTCTCATCCGAGGGGGGAAAGGGTTCATGTTCAATCGCTGCAGCCTTGGGTGACAGAGAAGCGCTTGATCGTCCGGTGGCATATTGTTGGTTCACATGAGCGGAATCAGCCTCGATAACGCCATAATTGTCAGGACCGGTGGCAATTTCCACAATATCCGATTTCGTCATTCTCGTAGAATGCCGGAATTCCATGACAAGAGAGCGTTGCTACCCGTCCTCGTTGGAAGGCAAGGTGTCCGAGTATTATTCAATCGTTCGCCAACGATTTAAGTTCACAACGAGTTACGCATAATCTGATGATCCAAAAATGCCTATCTCAATATCCAACGGCAGAGAAGATAGTCTATCTTCAAAACGGTTAGTGAAAAGGCGCTCGCGAAAACTGGATTTAATACGGTACTAATTGAATCAATATACATGAAAACTAAATATCTCACCTCAAATGTGAAATATCCCCAGAAATGAATAAATAATGTGCCCGCACAACAAATTTAACAACTTGACACCGCCCAGTAATGGGGGACGATAAAACGGAATTGAGTTCACTCAAACAAATGGTAATTGGTTGGGTTGGAGCAAAACGACTGTTCACGCATCAAGAAATGGTAAGAATTATAAGCTACTCAAGAAAGAATTTGGAAGAAGAATGTCTTATTTTGACATTTAGAAATGCACAAGGCTCTGACTGAATGAGAGTAAGAGAAACGGTTGCAGTAGCCGGTGTAAGAAGGAAAACGGTTAATACTGCTTATTCTTGAGGAAAATTAATGAAAGATAGGGTCACCCTTCAACACTGATCAAACAAAGCACATCAATCTCAAAAATAATGCAACAGACCCTAACAAAATCAACACAGTGAACACAAACTATCTCTCTTTTAAAGTTGCCATTCACGAAGCTGATGAAGCATTTGTTCCACGCAAACTGTGGAAGTCCTCATCTTGTTCACCACTTCTGCGGGACATACGTCATCTTCTTGATTTACGTTTCTGTCCACTCTCTAGCCAGAAATTAACGGGCAAGCCGGAGGATCTAGAAGCCTTTCGCTGTGTACGAAACAGGTGCAGGCAAGAAATCTGTCAACAAACCCAACAGTACTGTCAAAATTCCTACTGGTAGCTCAGGAGAATAAGAATTTTCCTTTCAGAAACACGTCGCCAGAAAAACTAAGCCCTCAGCGCTTTCTCTGCGGCTTCCCGTTGGGGAAACCTCCTTCAACTCTCAGGTGGTTGCTGAAACGTTCAAAGAATACTATTCAGCAGTCTACAATGTGGTTCCGGCAAGCTGGCACCCGAGTCTCCCAAGGAGAAATTTCCAATGCCCACTCCTAACAGCTGAATTCTCGGTGCTGGACGTTCAGGAGCTCTTGCTTAAGACCAATCATTATAATGCGGTGGGACCAGAGGAGATTCATCCCCGAATCATCAGAGAAACGGCCCTTAGTTTGACAGTGCATCTCCATAGTCCGCTTAAACAGACACTTCGGACCAGCACTCTTCCGGAGGCATAGAAATAGGCCATTGTCATAACTATATTTAAGGCAGGCGATCGTCACTCCCCTCCTAATTATCGGCCGAGCAGCCTCACCAGCATCCCATGCAAGGTAATGGAGCGCCTGTTAAAACGCGTTATCCTTAAGCACTTCTTTTCGAATAATCTTTCCTATTCTACCCATCATGGCTTTCTTTCCGACCGGTCATGCATAACCAATATGTTTATCTTCGTGGCTAGTCTGACAGACGCCAAAGACAATGACCATATATTGGATGCTATCTTTTTCGACTTTGCCAAAGCCTTTGATCGTGTCCCACACTATCTTCTTGTACATAAACTAAAAGCCTATGGGGTCCAAGGAGAGGTTCTCTACTGGGTTACACCTTTTCTTGATAACAGGACTTTCAGTGTAAAAACCAGATCGGACCTTTCTTCACCTTCTCCGATCTCCGCTGGAGTTCCCCAAGGATCCGTACCCGGTCCACTGTTTTTTCTAACATACATCAATGATCTTCCCGATCTTTTTTCTAGCAATACCCTCCTTTATGCTGACGATGTGAAAATCTGGAATGCTTGTGACCCCAGTGCTTTGCATATGGACCTTGATCGTATTAAGGGCTGGTCGGATGGCTGGAGTCTCCCCCTAAACAACAGTAAGTGTGCGCATATGTCACTTGGAGGAGACTCGGGTAACCTATTCGTGATGTATGGTGCACAAAGTGTAACAGATATCACGAAATTTACTTTTAAAAGGACTTGGGGATTTAGCTGTTGACTAGTTTATCCTCTTCTTATCACCACCGGATTGCACCAAAAGAGGAACTGGGACACTCGGGATGATGAAAAGCGCCTTTACCCGCATAGACAAGCATGCTTTTTAACCATTCTACGGGATCTATATAAGACCACTGCTTGAGTATGCTAATCAAGGCTTGAAGAAGTACATACTTGCCATCGAGCGTGTTTAGCGAACAGTCACCAAAATGGCCACTGGCCCGCGGCATTTCTCTTACGAGTATCTTCTTTAGGTTCGTGATATTCATCCACTTGAATTTCGAAGACTTGACGATGGCCTAATTCTTACGCACTTTTTCTCCAACACAGGACTCGTGCACCAATTCTTTACCACAGTAGTTGATAACAGTCGAAGTGGTAACGACAAGAAACTCTACGAGCTTCGACCCCGGACGTTTCTTAGGTAACAGTTCTTCTTCTACAGAGTCATCAACTACTGGAACGATCATCCATTGTAGGTTGTTAACTTTCCTTCTGGGGAACGCTTCAAAGTTTTATTAGATTCTCACTTACTTAAGAAGCTGTTAGATTAGTATTTTATTATGCTTTGCTAGATTAGTATTTTACTCTGTCCTCGGTATTCCCTGTAACCCCCAACAGCGGTGCTACATCTCGTTTACAATGACTGCCTTTCAGGTCAACAGAAGTTCACCCAAAAGGCAGCCGTCGAAAACAGTGACATCGAAACGGACAAACAGACTGGATCCGGGTGACTTGGATCTTCAATGTCAAACCCGTGAACAAATCGTTGAAATCGCTTTTAACACCATGTAGTGATTGACTGAAAAATGTACTTTCCAGTAACTGGTAGGCAGCTTCAGTTAATCTGTTTCGAAAGGTGGTTGGCAGGACAAGAATAGCGAAAATTTTTGGGTTCTCCTCGAAATATTAATTTAATCTCATCTTGAACGCACCAAGAGACAGATCTAAAAAGACCTCCTCTGAGAGGTTGTCCCAAGACGGGACCATTCGGGTTGCAATCTAACGACACCGACAAAGCAGTAGGTATCGCTGGTACTGAAGACTAAACCACTCCTTCTTGAACTTGTACTTTCTGAATGGGATGGATGCGCAAGGGTGATTGGAGTCCGTTGAAATTTTGTAGACGAGTGGAATATCTCGCTCCATCCGTATAGACTCTAGGTTTGGCAGATTCGAACCATGAAGTCTGTTTTGATAGCAAAGACCCCTCAGTTGCTTCATAACCCTACAGAGACAAGCTGAACGCGTTTGAATATTTACTTCTAGCGAAGGGCGAACTAGGGTGGAATGGACGGAAACGAAGTCTTCCATATTGGAGCGATATAGTCTACGATTGATGAATTCAGAGGTGTTAGTAACCTTGTGTGGCATCATCCCACAGGTGATGGAGAAGCTTAAATCTCTGGTGACAGTCGACCTTAAGTCTTTCTCTTGTTTTGATACATAAAAGTTATGATTACCAGGGCGATAAGGTATGTCACCTTTTTCAACAAAGCCTCAGGGCTTTATAGTTTGTCGCATTCAGCGGTATTTTGTTCAACTTACACCAGTTACAGAACTTATCGAGATATGATTGTAGGCCGGATTCATCAGATGGGTTCGAATGATTCTTCAAAACCTTGTTTGTTGCGTACAACAGAACGCTCAAAGATGAAAGCGATGGTGTCATCGAAGTATAGGACGAACAGCAACGATCTTAAAATAGGCTCCTGCGGAACGCCCCAGGAGGCGTTTTGAATTGTTGAGTAAGTGCCGTTAACACATATGGAGAAGGTATGTCTATCCAGACAGACCTTCAAACACTATAGCAGGTTCTCTCCAATTCCGTGCAACTGTAGTTTGGAAGGCGTTATGCCGTGTTTCACTCTATCGAAGTCGTTCAAGAAGTCAGGCGGGTTAGTGTCCATGCGATCTCCAGAATCAGCTGTTTTAGTCCGCTGCTCACGAGCAGTTGCTAGATTGGTAACGCACGAGTAGCCCTGTTCAAAACTGTGCTAATGAGGGGTGATCACTCCGTGTACAAAGGTGTCGTCGACAGTGCTTTCCACAATCTTTGAACAGACACCGATAAGAATAGTGGGTCTGTAGTTGGAAGCCGTGTTACCTACATCTCCTTCGTGGATTTGCTTTACTTCGCATCAGTTTCGGTCGGCTGATAGTTTGCCATTTTCGAAGGACTTTTGAAGCAAATCATCTATGACCGCATCTACGCTATCTGTACAACATTCCATTAGTATGCTTCAGCGGTATGCTGTTAAAGACCTATGACTTACTAGGATAAAATTCTTAGTTTAGCAGGAGCAGCGATAAGACGGAGTTCTTCGTCGTTTAGGACAGAGAGTCCACTGAACGCAACAGGCCGACAAACTGACTTCGGTAGTATGTTTGAGGAAAATCTTCTCCAGCGCACCAGCAAATGACTTCCGCTACCTCCTGGTGATTGTTAGTTGGGCAAAAGGGTGTAAATGGGCTGCGAACACCTGGTTTTACTAAAGCGTTCTCGGAGAAATGTTTGTAAAACCACCTGTGGTTTTGTCTAAACTGGGATGCCGCAAAGGATCGTAAATCAGATTTGTCGTAACCAAAAGTCTAGTTACACCTGTTTCTTATGAGCCTGTGTTGATTGCATGCTTCCGAGGTTTGGGCTAACCTGAATTGTATTCAAGCATACAGCTTGCCTCAAATGAGTTTTCCCGTCTATCCACGAATAACATAGAACGACTTTTCACTTCTATTTTTCTTTCGTGGAACGAAGAAGTTGGTCGTGGTGCCAATAGTAGATCTGATGTAGCACCAAAATACGTCCACGGGGGGTAAAGGCAGTTAGTCCTAAAGGACCGTTGGAACGTAGTCGTTCATACTTATGTAATTCTGCTTGAAGTAGTTGCTTAATACTGGAGGATTAACTACCACCCCAGAAGAGGCATGAATAAACCAGAACAAAATCAAAACGTGACCACTACTACTTACAGGAATTTCACTGCTCTGATTATCCACTGAACCAGGCTGGTTAGCAAAGACCAGGTGTATACTGAGGGGTGGAAAGCCCTGAGGTCATACGTTGGGATCTGGCACATTTTCAACTAACCCTAAAGCAGTAGAGTGGTGGAGAAACGACGTTGCAGAACAGCATTGACTGGAGTGTACGTTCAGAGTTTATAAATCGATATTCGATCGAGCAAAATCGTCTAGTTTTAAAATACCATCTGAAGTCGAGTTAGGGACTGTGTAAAGCGCCGGATAGGTTGGCGTGTATGCCGTGTCATTTGTGTGTGGGCGGTGCACAAAGCCTCAGGTAAGGGGCTTGGTTGAATAAGAGCGGATGCGCAGCCGAACGGACTCGGGTATCAGACGAAACAGCAAACCATCTAATTCCATGTGATGTATATATTTAGACAGGTGCAGTGCTACCCTACCACTCCGCTTATAGATCCTATTCTTTTTTCGAACATTCACATTCGGTAGATTTACATTTATGCCACTTATACCTTAGTGGAGCCATTTGTCTGTAAATACCATTATATCGAAGTTTTATCCCACGAAGCTCCGATAACTTGTACGCCGAACTTGATAGACTGGTGCACATGCAGCTCCAATAATTTTAATTAATTACAAACGCCCCATGTGTTGCTGCCAGACTGTCTGGTATCGTGACCTCTGGACGGTTGATTACTGTTGGTGTAGCTAAGGATTCAGCTACGAGTGAGCTGATATTGACTCGGTAGAGGTAGCTGAGAGTAAGTTTTCATAGAGAACCTGTTCAAGAAGGCCACTGCCTGCCTAGACACTTACCATCGGTTCACGGGTTTGAACTGAAAGTGTCGATCTTCCGAGTTGCTTCTGTTTTCTGGGAAGTGTTCTGTAAATGCAAATATCTACGATCATGATCTACTGGTGACAGTGCCCTGTGTCCAAACCTATAAAAGGACGCTTCAGACGTGAGAATTTCTGTCCTCAGCAGTTTTGGTACGTCTGGGTGAGTAAAATGATTAGGTCCGGGCTTTCGTGTTGTTTTAGTTCAGAGAACATTCCTCAGAAAAGCTTACATCCGGTAAATCACCATTGAGAGAGGCTATCGTCCAGAACTGGAGACGATTTGAGTAACTCTAGCGCTTCTTGTATGATTAGACTTTAGTCGGAATTATCAAAGGGATTCTCATTCTCTCATCTTCCAATTCTTTCTAGTTGTGGAAGGCCTGGCTTAGATGTACAGACACCACAGCTGAACATCGGAGTGAGTGTGATTTAATAACAATAATAATGGCATATTTCTCAAAGCATCTGTGAGAAGAACGATCAGATAAGCGTGATCAATATACACGCTGTAATGTGAAACGCATATCGTACACACAATTGTTAATTGAGTTATTTCGAAAGTTACTCTTGGTAGGCGGAGAAACCGAGTGAGCGTAGCTGAGAAAGACCGTTGAAATATTTGGAGTGCTGCTGACTTGCTTCATTCTTTCTATCATGTTACGGCTAACACTGCTTAACATAATTGATGGTTTTGTTGTCCCCACACCACCAACAGTGTCACCCGCGATTTTTCAAGTTTAAAAACAGTTACACTGTATGCGTTAACAGAGTGATTTGAGTTAGCGCCAGTGACCAGCTGGACCCCGGCGTTCCTGAAGCTGTTCTTATAATCACTGCCATTGTCTTTCCCTATCAGCTTCATTGGCAACTTCAGGTTTACTGACTAACCGACTTTTCAGCTCAGAAGACCTAGCTCCAACAGTTATTTACCGCCACTTGTCACCCGCATGCTCTGATTAGCAGTAAAACTGAGATGACCATGATGAACATTTTTCGTCTCCCTACTTGGCTACTGAACTTCAGTAGTTCTGGTTGCAGCTGGTAAACTCCCACTCAAAAGCAAAGGCCTAAGAATCGCCTAGACGAGATTTAACTGACTAGTTGTTTGAAAGTAGATATTGTTCGCCAAATGTTTCGTCTGGGAGTGGGCGTCACGTGTTGTAATAAGAGAGTTAGAAATGTGGATGGCTTCATTTTCAAGCATTCTTTATACAGGAGTACGTTGATTCCTATTCATCACTCATTACAAAGAAAATGGAGACAATAAAAAATGCTGTGGTAACGTTTTATTAAACGCGATTGTGACTTGGAGTTCCATGTCCTGTGAGTCCAGCCATAAAAACGACGACCACATAGTCCCTGCTGGTCGGATTGTACAGACTTAGTACACCTAATGTACAGGCTGCCTCCAGCTTTGGTGGTTACCTGATATTCGAGGTTTCGATGAGTCATATACTGAAAAATGAACTGAAACGCTTATGGTTTTTGTCAACAAACGAACAAAACAAAGATGCTGAATATGTTACTGGGGACTGAACTGTAACCAGGGCATAGAATACAGTGAGAAGTGCCCTAACGAAGTGGAGAAGAAACTGCAGTGGCCCACTACTTTGGCAGGAAGGGAACAGTGGAAGTGGAGACCAGAGAACATGCAAACGGGGAGGTTCAGATCTCATGTGGTCTCGTAGGAGACTGGCAGTTAGTTGAAGTTATATCAATCAGTGTGGCAAGAACTGAATAACAGCATGTTTTTATTTGAACCAGAGAGCAGATGTCCTCTTCCGATGGTGCTTTGATCTGAAAACAGACGTAGCACAGACAAATAAGAAAAACCAAGAGGGAGGGCCCGAGGTTGATGGGGTTTATTATGGGCCTGGAACTGTCACACAAATCGAATAGAGTCTGGAGTATTCCGTAGCAGAACCTTCGCTTCGAATCAGCGACTTGTGGCAAACTGTCGATGGTTGGCGGAGTATAACCTACCAATTCGCCAGTTAGTTGGCCCGAAGCTTCAGCCGCTCGTTGCGTAGAACTTCAGCCGACAGTCTAAAGCACTGCACCACTTACAACCATATTTACATGAATGCAGCAGTCACACGGCTGTGACATCTTTCAACAGTATCATTGCTTTCACCAGCATAACCGTTGAACGTGCAAAGGCTGACTTATCTTTGTCTGACTTCCCGATCATCATATCTTAGGGCAACGAGGAACCAACGTGAATGAAGAAAATTCAAACGGGGTTGCCATGCGAATATTGCGGTGAGCCAGTGCAGACGGACAGCTATCGTTGTGAAATCGACGAGCTTATCTTCCATTCCCACTGCATCCGAACCGCCGACATGTGGGAATATCCATTCTGTGACAAACAACTTCAACCGCCGTCACCTGGTTGGTGCACGCTTTCAATTTATATTTTCCATTTCCGTCAACTTCAGATGAAGTTCCCGCATGCCGAATGACCAGATCTTGCACACCACCCACCACCCATGTCGACTTGGACATGTCCGCGGACGATGTGCCTTGTGCAATGAAGACCAAAAAACCGCGAATAGACACCATCTGGAGTGATTCGCTTGCTGATATCATTCAGCAAATCGGGCTCATTTACAAACATACACATAGTTATCTTGCAGATATCATACTTGATGAACGCGATGATGAGGACTTCCTTTGATAAAACATCTCCATCTTCGGAATTAAATCACGCGAACGAACAGCTCCATGACGCGCTGATGCAAGCCGGAAGGATTATGTACCGATTGTAACCCAGGCTCCAAATACACCATTCGTATCAAGATTCGCGAGTTTTCAGAGACGTAGTTTATATGTTTGGCATAACCAGTAAGGTACGACAAATGAGTAGATCAGGCCCAATTATATATATATTTGTACGACTTTTACGGTTTTCATGTGGTCTCCGATATACATTCTATGCGCATTCAACTTATACTCACGGTGACTTGAAGATTAACTTCGCTGCGAATATTTCTAACTGTTGATAGCAGTCAACTGCAATTAATGCCAAATATACCTAGGAAGACACCACCGACGTACTTAATTTTTGCATATAATACTATGTGCAACAATAATTCCCACAGTACGTCACGTTTGCAGCTTCATGGAAAGCTCAGTCTATGTGGCCGAACAATGATTTGATCAAATCACTGCACTAGGAACTGGTGAATGTACATTATACACCATCTCATCTTGACCATACAACCGTGGAAAATTATACATGAACATAATGATCAATTGCTTAGCGATGCCGTGGTGCGTATGGTAGAAAGAGAGGTAACAGAAAATATAAATAGCTACAGAGAAATCTCAAAAGATTTTATATTTCGCATCGTCAAGGATACCTCTCAATAAAACAGGGCCTTGATAAAGTAGGAACTTTCTGCGTTCCGTTGCCTTCCACTGTTCTAAGTCAAGTATTCCACGGCGTTTGCGGGGAAAATCACAAGTCCACCGTCTTCGACACTGAAACATTCTGGCATTTATTCGGTTGATCAGTTGGGAACTGATGCGAGCGTTCAGTGAAAGGGACCCAGAGGTCCAGTTGCTGAACGACCAACGGACCACGCCCAGGCATACAGAATGCATGTAGTCTATGGAAATGCAGCGTATAATATCAATAGGAAGGGAAGAAAATGGAGAGGCGATCGCTGGGAGTGAGTTGCAGAAGGTAGCATCGATTCTTGCGGAATCGCAGTTTAGAGCAAACGTAATTTGTGTTTGGAATACAATCCTTTTTGGTTGCATTAATCGAACCCGTAATAAAAACCATGGCTGCGTATTCGAATAGCAACCACACCAGCCTTCACACACAGCTTTTAAGTTAACGCTCAAGTTGATCTCAGCAAACAGTATATCGGCAGATAACACGTCGCGCAGTTCCTTGATTGCGTCAAGGAGGTAACAGTCAACGTCCTCCGGTTGACCGTTTCCATCACAGATACCAACACCGTAAGGCTGGGACAAAAATGGCTCGCATAATCTACATAAGATTGGCCAAAAAGTATACTTTACCGATTTAGTCAGGTGCAATGTTTTTGACGTTACGCACCTGACGAGATGTTAACACTTCCCCGCATAGACAAGAAAGCGTTCTAAACGCTTTACGGGATTTATATAAGGCCGCTCCTCGAGTATGCTAATCAGGTCGTGTATACCGGCCTGAAGAAAGACATATTAGCCGTTGAGCGTGTCCAGCGCGCGGCTACCAAACTAGTCGCGGGCCTAAGGAATGTCGTGTACGAGTCCCGACTTGAAATTCTTAAACTTTACCCACTTGAATTTCGACGACTCCGCGGCGATTTAATTCTCACAAACTTCCTCCTTAGAGTAGGCCTCGGAGATCAGTTCTTCACTGTAGCGAATGACGACGGCCGGCGAGGACATAGTAAGAAACGTTTTAAGCTTCGTCCGCGGACCTTTCTTAGGCAACGGTTCTTTTCTTACAGGGTCATTAACCTTTGGAACAGTCTTCCTCCTGAGGTCGTTAGCTCCGATTCTAGGCAACGTTTTAAAACGGCACTTGACTCTCATTTTCAAAAATCTTTATTACGTGAGCAATCTGACTTTGATCTTGGTATTTAATGTTGTCTCCAAGAGCGGTGCTACACTCTGTTTTCAATGACTGTCTTTCAGATAAACAGACGCCCGCTTGACGCTGAGCAAGAAAAACTGACTGGATCCGGGACCCTTGGGCCTCTACCTCGAACCCGTGTATCAATCGCTGTGTTGGGAAAAGGAACTTTTTCCCAAAAATTCGCATTATCTGTAAGGGAAATGGATTTCTTCATTTCCCGGGAACTAGAAAGCTCATGAGCATTCTGGAACATCCAGGAAGCTACGCTCGCTTCTGATTGGTCCATTCGGCGACCTAGGTCCAAGGCCACCGCAAACCTATAAATACAGTTGCTGTAAATCGCAATTTTGCCTTCGGGCTGAGCAGCAAATAAAGCTCGTTTGAAGGCCGTCTTTTTCTTTACTTGTTGGGGGGTTCTAAGTTGCGATAGTTGCGTTCCGATATTTGAGCTCTGATTTTCGTACCGCTTTGCAATATCGTTGCGTTCGTTCGTGATAGAGATACTGCTCGTGGTCTTGCGTTTGCTCTTGTCTTTCTCTATCAGGTGGGGTCGTAACACGCTGAAAAAAACTTGTGTAGTGCCATTCACCACTCCGAATTGTGCATATTCGCCAAGATACACATCACGTATCAACGACGTCCTTAGAGTTTCCATGATTGTTCTTGCATCTGACGGCAGTTCAGGCAGTCGTTCTCTCAGAATCTGTAACAGCCGACTGATATGACATTGGGGGTATTACTTAAAACAACCCAATCTGGAAGCGGGTCAATAAGGTTGTATGACAACATATACTCGGTATCCTCACTATCGGGAGTTTGTTGTAACAATTCAGACTGATATCCTGCCTGTTCCGGAACATCTAGCATTGTCAGTTATATAAAGGAAGCATTTACAAACACCCTCTTTCAAACTGGGTACATGGGACACAGTAAACTCTTGTCCAACGGTGGAAATGCTTACATGGAAATGTTCCACTACACGGCAAACAAGACGATAAATGGTGGAGTGACTGGCTGGTAATTTCGCGCGCCTCCGAGAGTAACATGCGTTAGTTAATAAAAACTCACGTTCTCTTGCGATTGCTCATGGTGAAACATCTTTAAATAAGGCAACAAAATGGTGGCGAGCGCAGAATTCTCACAACAGAAACCAGATCGAAATTCAAGGTGGCGAAAATGAACGCGTTGTTTATTGCAGTTCAGCTAAACAAAAAACACCTATATGTACAACGGATGGTTTCTCATGCGTAAGAACTTTCCCATGAAATAGTTAAATAATCGCATTTATTAAGCAAATTATGATGTCGAAACCTTCCTCGCCGCGTTTTCTTTATCTCCACTCACGTCGACTTCTGATTAACCATAAAAGTGCGGACGTAATTTATCCCAAGATTGACGTAATTCATCTGTAAATGTCACACCAATCAAGTGTCGAGCGTAATTCACTCTGAATCTGCGGGAATTCATCCCTATTTTATCCCCAACGTGGGGATCGTGAGAAGGAAAATCAAGTTTTCGGCAATTACCCGTTTCACGGGATTCCTCTTGAAGGTTGTAGGATGGAGCGAACCGAAGACGACCGGTTGAGAATAATACAACGAGTAGACAAAGAGTATATTGTTGACTTGCGAGATTAACGCGAGAATAAACGGATACAAATACGAAGCGA
>JTDE01001575.1:14158-39002 GCA_014338405.1 Paragonimus skrjabini miyazakii | reverse complement strand
TCCATTCTTTTCGTGAAAACGACCCGTTATTGACGTTAGCTCACATTTTCAAGTCTTATAAATGCGATCATTGCAATTTTCGAGATAGACTACGTCATCCGATAGTCTGGGAGTGCTTCATTTTGCGGCGTTTCTCAGATATGGTCGAAATGAAAATATACGACCATACAGTGCTGCCGTTGCATTTCACCAAGAACACTAACAACTTTGATAGCGAAACATGTATGACAACAATTCCGGCTTCCTTGTCTGTACGATATTTATACTATTTTTATTTGTTTGCAATATTTCAGGTAGATACTAGTCGATGAAACGTTGCCCTTAGAAATGGTAGGAAATCACGCTATCATACAGTTGTTTCAATCTTCGGTGTACATGGATCGGCGTAAGAAAAGAATACCATGTCCCAATCTATCCTATGGAATCTTTAGCAGTAAATTCTATTCACCCTACTGCATTGTTTTTAACTAGATTGAGGTCGCGTGGCGTTCATGCGGAACAATACACGGAAACAGATTAAATGAAGCTGCCTGCAGGTTACCGGGAGGTATACCTGTCAGCCAGTCACACAACGATTTTTAGAGCGCCAAATATCTATTGCAGTGCAGAAAATGTCCAATCAATATGGCAACCAATGGAATCAAAGATGATGATAACCATGAACCCCCAAACGCTTTAAACACAAGTTTTCCCTCACTTCCCGCATGTGTTCGTTCTCCAAATTGTTCATGGTAAAGATGGTTCGGAAGGAGCAGCTACTGGTGTGAACATATACTACATACTCAGACGCTGATCATAAATTAAGTCAATCGAGTAGAGCAGGTGCTAGTGTGAACGCATACTGCATGCTGAAACGTTGTTGATCGCTTAAGACAATCGGGTGGAGCATTTATCAGTGTGAACGCATGCAGCATCCTGAGACGTTATGCATAACTTAAGTAAATCAGGTTGAAGCATCTATTAGTGTGAACCTACAGCTCATACCCAGACGTACTTCATAGCTTAAGTGAATAAGGTTGGAATAGCCCCTAATGAGAACACATGCTGTATTCTAAGACGTTGTTGATAGCCTAAGTCAATCGGGTGCAGCAGCTGCTAGGGTGAACGCATAGTACATAATCAGATCTTTATGGGCCAGATCAGCGAAACCAAGCTAGCAATTTCATTCTCTGAATAGATCAGAATCTGCAATGTTTGATAATGAATCCAAGTATATTGTACTATATACAACTCTTATGTGTGATATAAGGTGGAGAATAGTTTGACGGGTTGGTTTGCCGGATTACCCTGTCCGTGTATGATTATGAAGTGGTATTTGGCGAACAGCCATGTTCCTACATTGGTGATAGACTGGAAGTGCAGTATAGATACTGCAACTAGCTTACTCGGACATATCTCCAATATTTTCTGCTTATACAATTCATTAACCTTGGGAAACGTTGAGATGGGGATCCAAAGGGTGAAGATAGACAGGCGATAAGTTGAAAAACCTACTGATAACTACCGATAGTAAAACTTAACCGTAGTGGTAGTCCGTATGCAAGAAAGTAAACAACAGTCGTCCCGCACAGTTATGGGGATTCCGTTTGCGCCACAAAACCTACTGTACGTGCGAGTTAAATAGCTGTCGATTAGATTGAGATAGTTATCTAGAGTGCTTCTTGGCGAGTGAAAATGTCTACTAAACGATAGATAAGAAATGACGTGAAATAGCTATACCTTTTGGCGAGCCCGGAGACCTCATCAGCCGAGATAACTTGCATCTCAAAACACGGTGACACTGCGTGTTTGGACAATTCTGGTAAATCTGCAGCAAAACTTGATTGTCTAGAAGTTAGACAAGCAGCAGGTGATAAATAAGTGAACATGTTGGCAATCAGCAATGTCACAGGAGGTGAATATAACTGCAACACAGATGAAAGGTAAGTGGTCTGTTGTTAATTGTTTCGACCGTCCGTACTATTACAGCGTGGCTTCGTAGTTCAGCCGGTAGAGCGCTTGCCGCGTTTGGGCGTGGTGTTTCTGTCGCTGGTTCAAATCCAGCCGACGTCCAGGTTTTTCACAAGTGGGTCTCTTCGAAATTATCAAATCTGCCAAACAACTTATCCGTAATTCTGATTACTTGTCAACTCATTGAAAAAGTACGCACCGTTGGCTTACTCAATTGGAATATTAAAACAAAAACTTTGACCGCAACTGCAACTCGTCCAACTATTACCATAACCCGGATAACATGAAACCATCATTATCCCGGGGATTTCACAAGTACTTTCTATCCATGGATTCGATGCAGCGAAAATATGCGGAGGCGTTTTTCTTCCGTACCCGCGAGAAGTCAAGTTCATAACTTAACATTGCCCCAGATAGATAGTTGTTGTACTGACTGAAGCATTTATTGCACTTTGCTCAGTACACTTTGTGTTCATTCTAGTCTATGGGATCCGACTTCTGGAGACATAACTGAAAGACGCTGCAGTCTACAGATTTATAAGCACCCACAACTTTCGTTTTGAACTGCCTAGGTATACCTTGAGCAACTCGCCTGATACGAGCAGTTTCTTTGATATCTCCAATTACATCAGTCTGCAACAAATAGTCGTCAATCGCTGGACATCCAGAGTTTGGATTCCCACGCCTGCTGAATGGGAAATTAGAAGTTTCTATGGAAGCTAATCTTGTGGCTAAATCAGCCACACCTGCAGTCTTCCTGGTCGACGGTATGTGTGCACTGCTGTTCTGCCTGTATGCGCCGGGGGACTTGCTGCATGTTGAGATATTAGAGTTTATCATCAGCCTCTTCCTGTCCAGTGATGCCCGCTTCCCAGCGACTTCTTTGCTGAAAACGGAGAATTCATATCATTCGCTGCTGCTTTCCAGTTTTTTCCGTTTATAATTGGCGGAAAATGTTCGGCCCCTTATCTGCGTGACCTCCGTACCGGAAGTCATACCGTGCAACAAAATGTTGCGATGACCTGACAGCAACTTATTTACTCATGGCTACGCAGCAATATATCTACGATTATTGGGTTAATCTAACTAATCTAACTAACCGTCCTCTGCATTTCTTATTCCGTCTAAGCCAAGACGAGAAACTGGTGCAGGCATGCAAACAGCGGGTTCATCACATTCGTGGGACGGCACTTTGGCTTCCTCAGTAGCTGGCAACAACCACAGAAATTATTCAATCAAACCAGACAAAAGTCCGTAAGTCAAGCAGAACACAGCAACAACATGGCAACAGGGAATCATCTATTGGGATGAAAAACAGCGGTCGCATCTAATAACTCCACAATGTCAATATGAAAAATGCGTTCCTTGCGACAATGCGCTTTCCACGCACCCTTCGGGTAAGCTATGTTTACAGTCATCGTGCCGTTGTGAGGCCCAAGAAAAACATTTCTAACACATTGTGACCGTGGTTTTAGAACCACCGTAAGGTATTTTAGACCCACAAGCGGTTTGGATAATCGTATCCATTCAGGATTCATTCTGCGTTGGCGTTCAACAATCGCACTACTGTAATCTACAACGATGTTCTGTTAAAAAACACAGTCGGTCGCTGAGATGGACCACTTTTAATGTGTCTATTTTCTTCTTCCACAAGTTTGGTCGTGTGGTTACCGAACGGTACAGCGGCCTCAAGCATTCGCGATACCCGACCACTCTTGAACTTTCAGCAAGGTACTGATATGCTTTATTACTGACAAATTTAGTGGTATGGAGCTGTTGAACTGTTCTACGTTGCCGGTGTGAACCATATTGAGGGTCCACTGGTGAATACGGTTCTTTTGGAAATCATCAAATCCAAACAGCTGACGGTAACGTTGAGATACATCATCAAGTTAATCTGAACGACGAAATTCAGTGGCACATTGTGGATATAGGTAATGAATTGTCCTCCATTGTGCTGCCGAGCGATCAATAGTGAAGGCTAGAACAACATCCATGCAAGACAACATTTTAAGCATACGTTCGAAAAATGTCCTAAAACTGGCAGCTGTTTTGCTGGGCGCGAGTTCGTGAAAATCGTAACAACAACTCCAGTTACATCTATCAAAATAGCACGCCAAAGTATGAAGCAGCCAAAATTCAGCTGATGGTTGACATTATCTAGAATAACACCTCCATACTTAGGAGACAGTTGGAAATTACTTTTAGAAACCAGCGTAACAAGCGTGAACACTTTGACTCTTAAGAGAAAGCAATAATCTCCTCTCACTTTTGATCAATCCGGCAACGCGGTATTTACGTGCCAATTATCTGACCGGCCATGCCTAGTGCGCGGATTACCTGAATCTTGTCGACGCATTCCAATTCCATACTTCCTGCTCGAAAATAACTTAACCTCATGAGCCCTCTTTAAGTGATCCAACATCTCACAGACGTGCAGTTCATCATCCGCAATCGAAAGTCTATCCCCAGATATATATCACGGTTACTAGCCTGGAAGTCGTGTAAGTGGACCAGGTTGGCCTTTGCTCATAAGTGTGATAATGGACGACTCAGGATGCTTTGTAACTACAGTTTGCGGAACTAGAATTGTTGTTATCATACGTGATGTTGTAGTGACCGGCGATCGTGTAGCTTCTCTAAGGATCCCGGCTGCAACCGTGTTTTCCTGCTTGTTTGTTCTGTACACATGATTCTTTGTATGCCTGCAATAGGAGGCCTGACATAAACTCAGTGCCACTTTCTCCAGTCGTGCAACTAATTGTACGCAGCGATTGCTTGCTCCTTTCCCAACGACTCATCTATTATTTCATTCTTCAAGGTCGTTTAACTGAAACCTTTTCGAGCGTTGTTTAACGCACTCGAAGGTTCCACGCACTTTTCGCCTGGCGCGCTTTTGAGCGCCGCCGGGTGGGCTGTGGCCCATCTCGCGCTTCTCTTCCTTTTCCTCTTGGTTGTTGCCGTTGGTCCCAGACTAGGCTAGAATTAACTACTTATCATATTTCCGGATATTGCTGGAAATATACGGTTTGTTTCCAAACCCTGCTGCCTTCTTTAGTTCGATGCCTGTTGAGACTGCGTTTCGATTGTTCTTCAGGAAAGACGTTCTAAATTGTTAGTGGACGGGGGTCTAGCGCATACCACTTGTCCACTACAATGTATAAAACTACCGTTTTCAGAGCGTCGCTTGACATGCACAGTGTAGACGCTCTACACCACACATTCTTAAGGGAAGGCTGGCGGCGGTCTCACTTCTGTGTGTTTTTAGCGCTTGCAGCTGTTTGCGAATTGCTAAAAGAAAGCTTATGCAGGCTTCTGGTTAGAAATTGCGCACGTGATTCAGATATTCTTCAAACTTCAGGTACTTCCGACCGAACATATTTCCAAAGAAGCCTTCATCGACCATCGCTATGCTGGCTCAATGTACGGAAGTGAGTTACCCGTAATAAACCGTTTAACTAACGTGTAATGTCAGATGATACGAGATGAAATGAAATCCGCCGTTCTTCGTGTCGCTTGGGGATGTCATTTTTACACATACAATAAAAATTCAGATCACATTCGGTTCAGCGGAGTTTCCTGTTTGTTTGCGTATGGAAGAATCACTCCAAAAATATGTCCAGGCGTTTCGTCACAGAACTTTGTTATCACTTGATTTGAATAGTACCCAAAAAGGGCTGAAAACATCGGGTAGAATAAAGAAGGACGCGAAACGCTAAAGTCTGCGATGAGTTTAATCGACTCCTGCTCAAGATCTTGTCGATTGCTCGAAAACGTGTGAAAGTTGTAAGTCTCGCAAATCGTTCCGTCTGCACGCGATTTTGAGTGTCCATGCCTCGTTGCGGTTTTTTTTGCGTAGTGGATGTTTGTGGAAGCAACACGAAACGCAATTTAATGTGCTAAGTGGGAAAACGTTAGTTGGACATGTGTATTACGACAAATAATGCAAAAAGCATTTTTTAGCGAAGTCTTCTTTGCGACATTGACACTTTTGTGTTGGTTAATAAAGTACACAATGCAGGCAGATAGTTGCTACAGTGTATAGCGATAATTAGGTGACCGGTAACAATTTCCGGAATATGATTACCGTATAATTTTGATATCCGTTTACTTTATAAAGCCGACGTGTAAACCAAAACTGATAAATTTCATAACGCAGAGGTTAGTTAGTGGTTTGTGAGGAGGGCCTGAGACAGGGTAAGAAACACGCGGAATACAACTGCGTGAGGTACATCAGTGGGGCATTTTTATTTTTGTAATATTTCGTCTGCACAGCTCTCGTATGATGAATAACAAGTACTCAAAGCCGGCTACGGTTGATCGTAGTATGAAAGCGCGCCAAGGTGGAGAGATTATTACAGACGGGCGTATTTCTGCATGTGGATGTATGTATGTGTAGATTATTCCTTCGGGTTTACACCGGATACGTGGTGTGTGAGTGAAACAGCAAGTGGTGCAGCGCAAGCCATTTGCGGTGATGGTTTAAAGCGCAGGCGTCCTTTGGCTTCGGTCACTGTGACATGCTAATCCGTTTCGGATGCCGCCAACCAGGATTATAAACATGCTTATCTCTGTCTGTTCTAAATGTAACGTCATACAAAATCAGCTTCGGTGGATTCACTAACAGGCTGTAATTTTACATTATCCAGCAAGTTCAGTAATGCATGTACGATAAGTCATACGAATAGAATTGTGCTGATTTCTCAACGGTTTGTCAAGTACGTAATAGATAAGTTACTAGACGGGGTGTGAGTAAATGGTAGAAACACAACATACTTCTCCAACCAAGCTGTTTTCGAGAGGAAGCCTAGTAGCAAAAGCGGGTTTGTGTGTTATTTGCAGCTGAGGGCTAGGTGTCTTCCTTGTCACATTTAAAAAGTTCATCAGAGGAGGTACAAAGTCTGAATATAGATGTATTTGATAGCGTAAGATAGTTGTACAAGTCTTTTTCAAATGTCAAACGCTGTTACTGGATTGTTTTTCATTCGAAAGTTCAGTACATATCTAGGAACACTTCAAATAAGAGAAGTTTGCGCTTATCTTTTACCAAGTTGGCAGTGTTGTCAAATTGGAACATTTACTTCTCAGTCCATACGAGAAGTTGTGTTGCCAGTGAACGGCAAACACTGTAGTGATGACGTCCAAACATACCAATTTTAAAGGAGCGCGAAGCTTAGATCTAGTCTTCGTAATCATAATGAACTCACGTTACGAGCTAACCCCCTTTGATCAGCGCGTAGAGAAGTAACGACCACCGAATCCAGAACATGATTATGCTCAAAGGTTCTGCAATGCTATGTTGTAAGCAATTAACTGTGTAAAACATTTGGCCACATAACTCGGCTGTAATGGCCAGTGTCAACGTAATGTGAGACCGAAACCAGCAGGCGCGCGCCTGCTGAATTTGACTTGATGACGGAGCGTGCTGCTGTGTTATCGGCACCGTTTTAGTTTTCGTTTGTGTAAGTCGTGCGCATGACTTACTGGGCCTTTGGCTCATGCTTGTTTCTTGTTGTTTCCTTTTAAAGGACTGTTGTTGGAACCCCAACTTCAGAAGAACACTGTCCACTGGTGTCTCCACATGGCCACGAACTTGGTCCGCAGGGGTAACGAACAGCTAAAGTAAAGACGGCCAGCTCACACGTTACATCAACAGTAAAAAGGTGCCGTAGATAACAAATTAACTGCTCAACGTTGAACAAACGCTACGAAATGAATATAGAAAGTTATCTCGTAAGCCCTTTAATAGTGTAAACAGAACAGCAAAGGTTAACCTCCGGTGAAGCACTCCAACTAAAAGCATGCAAGTTACACAGTGACCTCCAAACGAATAAAACAATACATACGGATGAATGAGTACGGTTAAGCTGCAAAAGTGAGAGGGAGTTATATACAAAAGGGCTGTATACAAAATTTGGGCATCAGAAACGTCTGAAGGAATTTTCCAACAGATCCGGCAACCACGCGATACATTGTTAGCCAAAATGTTTCCCCAATATTCGCGCCCTGTGAACGACATTGACGCCGTTTGGCTCAACTGCTGCCGTGCTTTTTTGAATATTTACAACCCATTTACCTTGGCTTGGTTTTGATACTGATGGCTGCTATTCACCAGGGACTCTCTTGAAGCTGACAGACGTTCTCTTTGCCTCCCACCTTAGTCTCTGGGTCGACTGACGTCACAGATATCGTGGATGAAAGCCGTTCTCCATGACTTCCACCCTATTCTTCCAATGTGGTCGGAACTCTTAGCAGCCGTTCCAAGAATCAGCATTCAATGACCCGCTTTGTAGTGGTGATAAAAAACTGTGTGAGGCGTCCATAGTCTGGCATCTCTCTCTTTACTAAGCTCTTCATTCACACTATCCCCAGAATACGTAAACGACGGTATGGTGAAAACCTACTTGATTTGCCACTCATTCAAACCCCGACACAACAGATGATCCAACAGGTGGCACATCCAAACATCGCGCTAAAGATACTACAGCGGGCTTGGACAAACCGTCTCAATGTTATGCCTTCGGTTAATTGGTTATTTCTTTGTTCCGTATTGCACCAATTAACGTTCAGTTTGTGACTTTGTACGTTTCCATATGATCAGTCAATGAGTGACTGTGATTTGTTTAATACCGTTGTACATCTACAAATTCGGCTTCTTGTCTCACGAATATGAACTACTTACTGCAACCAGTACGAGATCTTCTCCTTATTACTTGTATGAGAGGTTTCTATTCAAGCATGATTTCTGGGGGCTATTCGAAGCCCCTAATTACGAGTACCACAGACGCGCATCACGTTTTAAAGTCCACGCTTTGATCTTCACACGAACAGCACAAATTCATCCGTCCGAATCGAACAAACATCACAAACAAGACGATGGGCCAACGGTTTCTCGGAATTGTATCGACCGTCAGTAGCAGGATATCGCCTACCTGGAAGCTGCATTCTTGAGTTAACCTCTTTTGTTGACCTTGAAGAGCGAGAAGATACGCCCTTATCCACTTTATCTAAAGTATCGACGACAGGCAATAGGCACCTTTCCATCAAGTAGTGTCCCCTTTGACCAAGATTTTCTCAAACTTCAATCCAAAGTTGCCTGTAAGAAGAAACAACTCATTCGGCAACAAACAGTCAGAATCAGCATCATCAGTTGTCAGCCGTGCCATCGGGCGATTACTGAGGATTTGTTCTGCCTCAACAAATAATGTCAATAAAGTCGCATCGTCAAGCATGTGGTCTACGCAGACTGATTTCAAAGTTCGTCAAGTAGATATTATCCACCGTTCCCAGACTCCGCCTCGGTGGTTGACATCTGGTGGACTGAAATACCACGTGAAACCCCTTCGAAGTAATCTATCATTGGCATCATTCTGGCTTAGCGTTCCACTACAGCTTTGGAGCCCTTTGTTAACACCCACAAAGTTTAAACCGTTATCCAGATAAATATCACTTGGTATCCCTCTTTTTTGATAAATCAAATCAGTGGCATTAGGAAGGAGTCGGGACTCACAGTTTGTGCAGCCTCTAGGTGGACTGCCCTAGACTTCCAGAACGTAAATATGCAACCATATTTTTACGACTACCCGACCGCTTATTTCGATTGGACCAATGTAGTCCAAATCGATTTATGAGACGAGATACCAAACAGGTTATGTTCTCACAGAAGGAATCGGGTGCATCAGCCGCATGATAACAGCCACATTCTGGCGCTCGCAAAAAGCACACCGACTTAAGAAACTCGTGACAGCTGCCGAACTGCGTAAGATCCAAAAAGGTTGACAAATTAATGCGGGCACATAAACCTTCCCAGCATGCCCTTCCTTCAGATGAAAGTGGCTGATAATAATATCTGTAACTTCGTGTGTTCTGAGTAATACGACAAGGAATTTCGGGTCGAATTTCAGTGCCAAAGTAGACAGTCCCTCACCTACTTGGATGGTTCCATCTATTGCATCGCGACGCAATTTATAAAAGCAGCCCCTATTAAGTGTTTCTGTCTAACCCGGAACACACGAGTTAGACAAAACTCGCATTTACCGAAGAAAAGCTTCTAGCTGTATTAGCCGCATAACATCTGTTTTTGCTGATTGTAGCTCAACAGAAGTCAAACAGTCTACCTTCATTGAGCCCATCTGATGATTGGTATTCATTAAAAGCCAACGAGTTTTAAACTGACGTTTGAGTAGCTGCTTGCGTTGAATGTTTGACGGTTGTTGTTTCATAGAAAGTCGGTAACCACGTTAGCTGTCTTTATTTAGTCCATTCCCGCTGATCATTTTCCGTCTCACAGTTGAAGTCCTGCTAGTGTTTGCGAGCCCTTCTTGCAACAACTGACGCGACCATTCAAGTTACGCTGGCGATAAATTGTTTCTCCCAAGAACGTTGATCTTGATGTATTGCTAAATCTTGATAGGGCTTACTTGTGGAAACTCGCTCTTACTTAGAGTTTACTTCTCACTTCCCATTGCTGAGCTTTCTTTTATATTTACTCCAGTCTTATTTGCGCTCGATCATTCCGCCATTACTCCCCGTTACTCTTTATCATATTCATGTTAACCCTTATTCTCGGAACTTGTAGATTTTATGGAGACAATATCCGGGTTCACTGATATATTCTTCTATTCTGTTTGTAATAATTTTCTTGTACCCTAATACTTCACTGATTAGAAACTCACCAATGCCACCGTCTTCCAGGTTCGATCCGATTCGGTCGCCCAGCGGGCCCAGAATTTATAAACAGTCGCTGCTTACAGACGCGACTATTATAGATCCAGCCTGGCTCCAGACGTTGTAGGTAGATAAAGCGTTGCTTGATCAACCACTAAACGTTCGAGATAAACAACCGACTCAACGAACGTTTGCTCTCAACAACTTTTTTCATCTAACATACTTGCAGCAAACTGACAATAATCTATCTGATTTGTTTACAGCAGTCATTCGTATTGCAACTTTTTCAATCCAGCACCTTTTACAGGTTTGGTGGGTCTAAATACGTTAGTTTACAAACGCGGCGGCTGCCTGGGGAATTCTGGACCATGTAACTACTCTTGTACACATCACACGCTTCTCACTCCGGGTGATGCTTTGTCCGCGGGATTAGCGCATGATTGCAAACGTTTCCACTGCCGTGGATCGAAGACATTAGGGATTAATGACAGTTTATTTGTGACCAGCGTGCCGAAACGTGTAAAGGCATTGTTGACACAATACGCCACAGTCTTCAATTTTGTCCAAAATTCATGTCTTTGAAACAAGCTTTCAGACACTAGCCTGTCGTTTGGAACTTACGAACGACAAGTACGGCTACAGTTATTTTGAGTATAGGGATGGAAACTGATCAGTATTGCGCCACCCGAGGTTTCTAGCACAGTCTCGTAGAAAAACGTACACCAATGTTGTCACAGAAACAGACGTAAGCAACTGCACCTTACCCCACTTCAGATACACCAC
Organism: Paragonimus skrjabini miyazakii; assembly: GCA_014338405.1. Lineage (NCBI taxonomy): Eukaryota > Metazoa > Platyhelminthes > Trematoda > Plagiorchiida > Troglotrematidae > Paragonimus > Paragonimus skrjabini miyazakii. The sequence goes on along the minus strand of JTDE01001575.1, from coordinate 27,602 downwards.
AAAATACATGCAACTAAGAATACCTTTTCACAACCTCGATGGGTCTTACGCAGATGAAAATTTGCACTTAACAAAACCTCGTGAATATTTTAACCCGCCATGCCAATCTAGGCTAACGTCTGTGTTGAGCGGGTCGTCCCACGTTAGTCTGTTGCAGCACAGCTCTTGCGGTACTACTCTTCCAGGTAGTAGTCACGGAGCGGCGGATCCAGAGGAGGTCAAAAAAGCTGAAAAAGTTGGAGAGGATTCTAATCCTTATGGCCGGTTACTCGAGCAGTTTGGAGCTAACAAAAAATGGGTGTTCTTCGGCATCTCACTGGATACCCCATGTGAATATGTTGACCTAAAAACTGTGCAGATTCATCCCAATCATCCGTTTCACGGGATTCGCCTTGAAGGTCGTTCAAAAGGTGAAACGGTCCTTTTGGCGCGAATTCTCGATCTTCAAATATTTTATGAAATTTTAAAATCGGAATTCCAGGCAAAGTACTTACAGTACATCAATTGTAAATAAACGGCGTTAATGGGAAAATTGAAATACATCGAATGAGTCCCAAAAGTATTAGATTGGTGGTGTCACTTTGTTCCATTCTTTTCGTGAAAACGACCCGTTATTGACGTTAGCTCACATTTTCAAGTCTTATAAATGCGATCATTGCAATTTTCGAGATAGACTACGTCATCCGATAGTCTGGGAGTGCTTCATTTTGCGGCGTTTCTCAGATATGGTCGAAATGAAAATATACGACCATACAGTGCTGCCGTTGCATTTCACCAAGAACACTAACAACTTTGATAGCGAAACATGTATGACAACAATTCCGGCTTCCTTGTCTGTACGATATTTATACTATTTTTATTTGTTTGCAATATTTCAGGTAGATACTAGTCGATGAAACGTTGCCCTTAGAAATGGTAGGAAATCACGCTATCATACAGTTGTTTCAATCTTCGGTGTACATGGATCGGCGTAAGAAAAGAATACCATGTCCCAATCTATCCTATGGAATCTTTAGCAGTAAATTCTATTCACCCTACTGCATTGTTTTTAACTAGATTGAGGTCGCGTGGCGTTCATGCGGAACAATACACGGAAACAGATTAAATGAAGCTGCCTGCAGGTTACCGGGAGGTATACCTGTCAGCCAGTCACACAACGATTTTTAGAGCGCCAAATATCTATTGCAGTGCAGAAAATGTCCAATCAATATGGCAACCAATGGAATCAAAGATGATGATAACCATGAACCCCCAAACGCTTTAAACACAAGTTTTCCCTCACTTCCCGCATGTGTTCGTTCTCCAAATTGTTCATGGTAAAGATGGTTCGGAAGGAGCAGCTACTGGTGTGAACATATACTACATACTCAGACGCTGATCATAAATTAAGTCAATCGAGTAGAGCAGGTGCTAGTGTGAACGTATACTGCATACGCAGGCGATATTCATAGCTTAATTGAATGAAGTTGAAACATCTACTATTGTGAACCTATATTGCACACACAGACGTTCTTCATAGCTTGAGTGAATCAAGTTGAAGCATCTACAAACGTAAACGCATCATGTGTACTCAGACGTCGCGGAGAATTCTTTAGTGTGATCGTATACTGTTTGCTGAGACGTTATTCATAGCTCAAGCGAATGATGTTGGAGCATCTACTGGTTTGAACGTATACTGCGTACACAGGCGTTCTTCATAGCTTATGTGAATCATGTTGAAGTAGCCACTAGTGTGACCGCATCCTGTATTCGAGATGTTGTTGATAGTCTAAGTCAATTGGGTAGAGGAGCTACTGGTGTGAACGTATACTGCATACGCAGGCGTTATTCATAGCTTAATCGAATGAAGTTGAGGCATCTATTAGTGTGAACCTGTACTGCCTACTCAGACGTTCTTTACAGCTCAAGTTGATCCGGTTCAAGCAGCTACTAATGTGAACCAATACTGCACAGACAGACGTTAATCCAAGTTCATGTGAATCAGGTTGAAGCAGCCACTAATGTGAACGCATACTGCATTCCAAGATATTCTTTATCGGCCAGGTCAGCGGGATCATCCTCAGAATGGATCAAAAGCAGCAATGTTTGATAATGAATCCAAGTATATTGTACTATATACAAATCTTGTTTGATATGATGTGGAGAACGGTTTGACAAATTGGTTCGCCTGATTTCCCTTTCCGGGTATGACTGAACTGTTACTTCGCGAAAAGCCAGGTTCCTACGTAAGCAACAGAATGAAAGTGTAATATGTATACTGCAACCGGATTACTGGGACATATCTTCAATATTTTATGTTTATACAATTCATTACACCGAGTAACCTTTGAGGTGGGGACCTAAGGGGTGAAGATGCGCATGCATTAAATTGAACAACCTACCGTTAACTACCGTTAATGAAACTTAACGGTTGTGCCAGTCCGTATGCGAGAAATCAAGCAACAGTCGTCCCACACAGCTACAGGGATTCCCTTTGCACCACAAAACCTCATGTACGTACGTGTTAAATAGCGGCCAATTAAATTGCGATGGTGACCTAAAGTGCTTCTTGGCAAACAATAACGTCTTGGCTGCAATGATACAAGGAGTGTTGTTAACGGTCATCGCAAGACACAAGGCGGATTGTAAAACGCGATAATTACTCACAACACTATGGGAGGTCTGTGACAAAATTGAGGAAACGACGATCAACATAAACCATATACTTCGAGTGTGATGTTGAGCATATCATGGGCCCAGATGGCATTCGCATCGTACCATGTTGAATATCCATGGTCAGGGAACCGTGAAGCACAGGGAGTGATAACTGGTGGTTTAAGAGTTGGACTTTAACATGGTGGAATATCGCGGAACACACAGATATCCTTCTGATATTGGTGACAACATCGACCAGAAGTTGTTATGTTTATTGGATAAGTTGTGGCTGCAGTAGTACAGGGGAGTCAAACCATTGATAACCAGATCATTGGTAGTTAACGGTAGGTTGTTCAATTTAACGCTTGCGCATCTTCACCCTTTAGATCCCCACCTCAAAGGTTCCCCGTTGTAATGAATTGTATAAACAGAAAATATTTAAGATACGTCCGAGTAATCCGGATGCAGTATGCATATTACACCTTCATTCTGTTGCTTTTGTAGGAACCTGGCTGTTCGCCAAGTACTTGTTCATAGTCATACCCAGAAAAGAAAATCCCACAAAACATCTTGTCAAACTGTTCTCCACCTGTAGCAACTATAATAAATGATACTTTTGATAGTCGCATTCACTTGTACATTTTTGATGATCTTGGCTTTTCGCCTACTTTTGTTTTAGTCTAGCTAACCCATTTGTAATATCCGTCCCGGGGCTACAATGACAACTCACTCCGTGCCCCGCTAGCTTGACGTGCTTTTCTCTGCACTCTATTTTCCAGGGTCGACAATAATACATAAGGGTTAACGCGTTGAGTCATTGCTTTTTGTTGTCGTTTGGTTTACGATAGTGACTACAGACTGGGTATTAATCTGTTGGACCAGTTTCAACAATTAGTGAGTCCGTAATTTTCGAACATTTTGCTACAGTCGTCCTTTGCATCTTGGTGAGTTCGTTCCTTTGCATATTTGTTGTTTTTCTCGACGTTTGCGTAAACAGTTGTTTTTCTCTTTTCGTGTATACGTTCATTTATATATCTTCTCAATTCGGTTTCAATAGTAGCTCTCGATAGATCATAACCGCTTAATTACTACCCAATTTCTGAAATGTTATCTAAGGACATTGTCAGCCCCTCCATCGGTACTAATTCGCTAGTGGTCCCTCCATTTTTGGAAACGGACCCTCTTCTTTGGTTTGTTTAATTAGAAGCAGAATTTTTTACTAACGGAAGTTTGTCTGATCAAACAAGATTCTCTCAGTTGTTAGCCAGACTTCCGAGTGAAGTTACCATACAGCTTCGCGATAGTTTAGTAAAACAACCAGCACAGCATGAGTACGATACCTTGAAAAAAGCTGTTATTAATCGACTGAAACCCTCTGAAAAGACCCGAGTGTAACGACTTTTTCACGACTTGAAGTCAGACTAAAAACGCCCTTCAACATTGCTAGCAGATATGCAGCAAATCATCGGCAACTCGCACATAGACGAATCCCCATTCAGGGAACTCTGGCTTAGCAAACTGCCGAAGGCAACGCAAGCAATAGTTTCAGTTGTTCGTTCACAGACTCTTGCCGGGACAGCGGAAGTCGCTGATCAAGTAGTGGAGCATTTTCATCCACTACTAGGTTGCTTGAGTGTACCACACCCTAGTTCACGTCTTACAATAGGCACGCGCAGTTCCGACAATGTGGTTACCGCAAAACGTGGTCCAGCACACATTGAGGCTCTGACAGCAGAAATCACAGCTTTGCGACGTGATTTGAACAAAGTTGTCTCAAACCATTCCTCAGATTTTGGACCTGATATACCCAGGCGACACAAACCGCGGTCAAAAACTGACTAGTGTTAGTACCACGAACGTTTTGGTAATCGAGCCAAGCGTTGCACCAAATTTTGCACCTATGCATCATCAAGGCGATGCAAACTGAACAGCCGAACTTTAACGGCAAACAATGCCATCGGCGATAACTCTCCCTGTCGTCTAATTTTTGTAGGGGATGTAGAAACCGGACACACGTTGTTGGTTGACACAGGGGCGCAGGTTAGTGTTCTTCCGTTCACAAAAGACGAAGTGCCAAGCCCATGCAGCCCACAGCTCCGCGCTGCAAATCGCACTCCTATAACCACATACGGACAGCGATCTGTAACGCTTAATTTAGGTCTCCGGCGGACATCCCGCTGGGTTTTTACAGTTGCCGTGGTACCTTTCGCCATCATCGAGATCGATTTTCCCCGGCATTTTGACCTTCTGGTCGATACGAGACGCCGACTGTTAATTGATTCCAGCACTAAGCTAAGCATACCCGGCACGCACGCTACAGTTGCAGCTATAAAACCAATATACGCTCAACCCGCTGCTCCTAGACAACCAGTGGATCTCTTCACTGAGTTCCCGCAGCTCGTTTGCACATCAAACGGTATTCCAACAGTGACCTCCAATGTCACTCATCATATCCGCACTAAGGGACCCCCCGTCTCAGCACGGCCTCGCCGGTTGGCTCCCGACAAACTAAAACTCGCCAGGGCAGAGTTTGAGCACATGCTTGAACTCGGGATAATACGCCCTTCGGAGAGTCCATGGGCTTCACCGCTGCATATGGTCCCTAAGAAGTCAGGTGATTGGCACCCATACTGTGATTATCGCGGGCTTAACAAAGCAACCGTCCCTGACAAATACCCAATTCCTCACATGAAGGATTTAACTACTTGCTTACATGGAAAAACCATCTTCAACAAGATAGACCTAGTACGTGCTTATCACCAGATTTCAGTAGCCAAAGACGATATACCCAAAACTGCAGTAATAACTCCTACTGGCCTTTTCGAGTTTCTTTGAATGCCATTTGGCTTGAGCAATGCAGCTCAAACTTTTCAACGCTTCATTCATGAAGTGACGCGCGGTTTGGACTTTGTCTACCATTATCTAGATGATATTTTAGTTGCTAGCTCTTCACAGGAAGAATACCTTAAGCATTTACGTACCTTACTAGAACGTTTGACCCAACACAGAGTCACAGTTAATTCCACGAAGTGCAAGCTGGTTAAGGCTACAATAGAGTTTCTGGGTCATAAGGTCTTAGAAAATGGAATCGCCGCACTCACGGATAAAATGAAAGCCATCTGTGAATACCCTGAGCCAAATTCCTCTAAGCAACTTCGTTGTTTTAGTGGTCTGGTCAACTACTACCGACGCTTCATACCTCGTTGTGCGCACATAATGCAGCCAATGACGGATCTTCTCCGTGGAGGTGAGCGCAAATTCCATTTCACCGAGGCTGCACGCACTACGTTCATTGAGCTCAAGGATACGGTCACCGACTTAGCACTCCTTGCTCATCCAGACCCAAACGCACCACTGTCAATCGTAACCGACGCTTCTGACACAGCTGTTGGTGCTGTGTTACAGCAATGCGTTGGTAAGCAGTGGCAACCTTTAGCTTTTTTCTCTAAACGTTTACAACCCGCGGAATCTCGCTACAGCACGTTTGGTGGAGAATTGCTGGCAATCTATTTAGGTATCCGCCACTTCAAGCATCCGGTAGAAGGCAGGACCCTCACGGTTTATAATGATCACATACCGTTAATTTATTCTCTAAACGATTCATCCGACAGGCATTTCACAAGGGAATTTAAGCATCTAGACTATATTTTTCAGTTCACGATTGATATACGACATGTCTCAGGTACCAACAACACTGTCGCGGACGCTCTTTCACGCGTCCATAACCTCAGCACAACTGCTGACAATGGCATGGATTTGGCAGCCATGGCTGCCGCACAACCCACCGATCCTGAGATCGAGCATCTCCGTCGAAGGAGCTCTGTCACAATCCAACCCATAACTCTGATATCGTCAAAGGGAACGATCCTCTGCGATACTTCCCAGGGCACACTTCGCTCTGTAGTGCCCGCATCTTTCCGCCGCACGGTGTTCGATGTATTGCACAATCTATCTCATCCTGGCATACGCGCTTCGGTTAAACTCGTCACAGAACGTCTCGTGTGGCCTAAGGTAAACCACGATGTCCGCAATTAGAGCCGTTTTTGCCTCCAATGCCAGCGTTTAAAGGTCCACCGTCGTGAAAAGGGCCCCCTTGGTACTTTTCCTTTTGCCAGATGCCCGTTTTCACCACGTGCACTTCAATCTGGTGGGCCCCTCACCACCCTCAAGTGGCTCTATTTATCTGTTGACTTGTGTTAACCGCTCCACAAGATGGCCTGCAGCCATACCGCTACCTTACTGCTTTTCGGAAACGGTAGCCAGCGCCTTCCTGGAACGCTGGGTGGCACGATTCGGTTGTCCAGTAGTGGTGACCACAGATCGTGGATCACACTTTGAAGGACATTTCGCAGCCCTCTTGAATACGCTAGGATGCAGGCACATTCGCACTACGGCTCATCACTCAGCAACAAACGGGATGATTGAACGTCTTCATCGTCAACTGAAAACCCTTATTAGTGTCCACGCGAATCCTTTTTGGAAGGAGGCAATCCCGCTAGTACTGTTAGAACTGCGGAACACAGTTAAAGAGGACTCAAACGCTACAGCAGCGGAATTTGTCTTTGGCTGCGCACTTAGGTTATCAGGTGAACTCGTCTCACCTGCACCTTTAGCATCGTACGATTACGGCAGCTACACAGCTCGTTTGGCGCACCAAATGCGAAAACTACGCCCGGTGCAGCCTAGGGAGCAATCATCAGCCGTACATTTGCACGCTAAACTTTTTTCGTGCACACATGTTTTCCTTCGTACGCCGACCACTGCAACCCCCATACACCAGTCCCTATCGTGTGCTCGTAAGTGACACGAAAACCTTCACCTTTAGCCGCAACGGCTAACGCGATTTAGTCTCTGTCGACAGGCTGAAACCAGCATTCATGGAGGAAACATCGGCCGCACTCCCGTCGACAAGTAACGTTCCTCGCCAGAAACCCGCGGTGCCCGCAAAAAGCGTTCCCAACCCGGAACGCCTTGCAGCTCCCGCAACCGCAACCCCTGCTCCCTCTACCTCTAGGCATAATTGTTTTAGTAGGGAGTTTTGCAAGTCATTACGTTTTGCAGAATATGTCAACACTTCTTATTTTTGGAAATGACGTTTTTTGTAACATACACATGCGTACAAAACAAAAATGTCTTGACTATCATGCTTTTATAGTTATCTCATGCGTCACCAGGTCCGCAACCCAAACGGCGTTCCCATGGACCAGGATTATTCTATGCTAACCCTCTTCTTTCTTGAGTCTATCAACTTTAGAGAGGAACACAGGAAGAAAAAAACGAGATCATATTCAAAATTGCAGGGTCCACAAAGTCATCGGTCATGAAACTTTTTAGTCGACCGGATACGTCGACATGGTGAGTTGTCCATTTCCGCCAGTCGTGCGGGTACTTCACCGTGTTTCTTATTTTCAGACTATCCGAACATGGTGCGTGGAGAGAAAACTCCAGCTACCTATCGTACTGCATTGGACAAACCTACTCCCTTTTCTCTCAAGAGATTTTAGGGTTGGGCAGCCCGCTGCGATAGAGAAGAAACGCACCGGAGACCAAATAACAAAAACTAACAGCGCAACGGCCATTTTTCCGACTGACCCTCTCGCAAACTTTGAAATTTCCCATTTTATGTCATTATTCTTCGTGTGTATCACCCTGTAACCTTGATCAATCAGAAAGACGTAATGCCTATACATTTTTTCCTCTCTCTGGAATAACGAAGGCTTGTGTAATACTTACTAGACTTCTGGGGGAAAGTTATGTAGCGACTATAATGAATGATACTTGTGATAGTAGCATTCACTTGTACATTTTTGATGATCTTGGCTTTTTGCTTACTTTTGTTTTAGTCTAGCTACCCCATTTGTAATATCCGTCCCGGGGCAACAATGACAACTCGCTCCGTGTCCCGATAGCTTGACGTGCTTTTCTTTGTAATCTATTTTCCAGGGTCGACAATAATACACAAGGGTTAGCGCGTTGAGTCATTGCTTTTTGTTGTCGTTTGGTTTACGATAGTGACTACAGACTGGGTATTAATCTGCTGAACCAGTTCAAACACACCTTATATCACACGTAAGAGTTGTATATAGTACAATATACTTGGATTCATTATCAAACATTGCTGCTTTTGATCCATTCTGAGGATGATCCCGCTGACCTGGCCGATAAAGAATATCTTGGAATGCAGTATGCGTTCACATTAGTGGCTGCTTCAACCTGATTCACATGAACTTGGATTAACGTCTGTCTGTGCAGTATTGGTTCACATTAGTAGCTGCTTGAACCGGATCAACTTGAGCTGTAAAGAACGTCTGAGTAGGCAGTACAGGTTCACACTAATAGATGCCTCAACTTCATTCGATTAAGCTATGAATAACGCCTGCGTATGCAGTATACGTTCACACCAGTAGCTCCTCTACCCAATTGACTTAGACTATCAACAACATCTCGAATACAGGATGCGGTCACACTAGTGGCTACTTCAACATGATTCACATAAGCTATGAAGAACGCCTGTGTACGCAGTATACGTTCAAACCAGTAGATGCTCCAACATCATTCGCTTGAGCTATGAATAACGTCTCAGCAAACAGTATACGATCACACTAAAGAATTCTCCGCGACGTCTGAGTACACATGATGCGTTTACGTTTGTAGATGCTTCAACTTGATTCACTCAAGCTATGAAGAACGTCTGTGTGTGCAATATAGGTTCACAATAGTAGATGTTTCAACTTCATTCAATTAAGCTATGAATATCGCCTGCGTATGCAGTATACGTTCACACTAGCACCTGCTCTACTCGATTGACTTAATTTATGATCAGCGTCTGAGTATGTAGTATATGTTCACACCAGTAGCTGCTCCTTCCGAACCATCTTTACCATGAACAATTTGGAGAACGAACACATGCGGGAAGTGAGGGAAAACTTGTGTTTAAAGCGTTTGGGGGTTCATGGTTATCATCATCTTTGATTCCATTGGTTGCCATATTGATTGGACATTTTCTGCACTGCAATAGATATTTGGCGCTCTAAAAATCGTTGTGTGACTGGCTGACAGGTATACCTCCCGGTAACCTGCAGGCAGCTTCATTTAATCTGTTTCCGTGTATTGTTCCGCATGAACGCCACGCGACCTCAATCTAGTTAAAAACAATGCAGTAGGGTGAATAGAATTTACTGCTAAAGATTCCATAGGATAGATTGGGACATGGTATTCTTTTCTTACGCCGATCCATGTACACCGAAGATTGAAACAACTGTATGATAGCGTGATTTCCTACCATTTCTAAGGGCAACGTTTCATCGACTAGTATCTACCTGAAATATTGCAAACAAATAAAAATAGTATAAATATCGTACAGACAAGGAAGCCGGAATTGTTGTCATACATGTTTCGCTATCAAAGTTGTTAGTGTTCTTGGTGAAATGCAACGGCAGCACTGTATGGTCGTATATTTTCATTTCGACCATATCTGAGAAACGCCGCAAAATGAAGCACTCCCAGACTATCGGATGACGTAGTCTATCTCGAAAATTGCAATGATCGCATTTATAAGACTTGAAAATGTGAGCTAACGTCAATAACGGGTCGTTTTCACGAAAAGAATGGAACAAAGTGACACCACCAATCTAATACTTTTGGGACTCATTCGATGTATTTCAATTTTCCCATTAACGCCGTTTATTTACAATTGATGTACTGTAAGTACTTTGCCTGGAATTCCGATTTTAAAATTCCGTAAAATATTTGAAGATCGAGAATTCGCGCCAAAAGGACCGTTTCACCTTTTGAACGACCTTCAAGGCGAATCCGGTGAAACGGATTATTGCCAAATTCGTCCCAATCTTTTGCATTTTCTATTATTCCTACTAACCTGACATTTGTTCTCACTACCTTACTTACCTCGTTCAGTTATGCCGAACTGATATGTTATTATATGTCCACGGCGCGAGTAACCGTTCTTTTCCTGCTCTACTGGCGTGACGGATCACCTTTGATCCTGCTGTTTCTGTTGAGAAACTACTGATTTTGCTTGACTAGACTATCGTAGCTAACGATTGAGGTTTGCTTTTTGTGATTATTGATGCATTTCTCCAATAGTACCGTAGAAACTGTTGGAGCCAATCTTCTATTGATTTTGGGATCCGTTTGTGGGCTACGCACATCTCAATAATCAGACGTAGATCTTTATACCTGATGTATCGGATGGCAGCATGCCGCTACTTATTTCTTCCACACACACAGCACGCTCACAAGCAGCGACACTATTAAGAGGTTCAAGGCTAGTTGATGACCACTTGGGCGAAATTCTCCCTCAGATAACAACGACTCCAAATAGTGGACAAAGCTAATTGCCGACTGTGAATCCGACAGGGAGGATAGACAATCGACAGCGCAAATTTCCGTATGGACGGCTTGGCACACGCTCTTCTCTCGCGTATGCCTGAATATTTCCGTCGTTTTTCTGAAGGCAAAATTTGCATATGATGGAAATGAGGTGGCCTCAGGTGAATATATTGCCATTCAGTATTCCATGGGTTCATTTATAAGATCACCTTAAGGCCACCTAAGAGTCCACTGGGCATTACCGTTTGTTCTCGGTGAACGAACGTGTGAAAATATCTCCTTCCATACCTGTTGCAACAGCATCCGGATAAATTCTAGGCCTCAGCAACACATCTAAAAGTGCAGGGGTTATGTCCGGTCCATGTAATGGTTGACCGAACGGTTTGCGAGATCTTCAACTTTTGGGCATTTTCTTACAGTCAACGAAGTCCTGCGCTAGAGTGTAGCAAACTGGTTTTCCGACTCCAGAATTTTCCGTCCTCCCCCACCCAAGTTGATTTGTTTCCACTTTTTTCAAGCTATTTATATCAGGCAATGGAAAAATCTTCTAAAAATGCATCTGGACGCTTGCTCCTGCGTGACCTGAAATTATTTGAAACATCGGCCCATACACAACCTTGTAAAACGGTAAATTAATGTAACATCACATCTTTTGGACCGAATCGGTGGAACGAGCGAACTATCTTCTTTCCTGCTGTGTGCATCAGAGCTCTGTAACCTGTACTTCTTTTCTCTCTGATTACGCTTTATTTGCTGACAGTTTTCATACTCATCGTGTTATATAATTATTTGTTGTTTTGTATCGGCTGTAATCATATGCAATTACCGCGCACATTCGTGCGTGATTCCCACAGGTGCGTTGAAAAATTTGCATTATCTATTTACTTATTTACAAGGACATTTAAATACGTCTACACTAACGCTGTCGTTTTGAAATCGTTGCGAAACTTCGCCAACATAACCTCAGTGCTCTGCCATTGACTCAGTGGCGGCCAACACATCATCCAAATCCAAATTCAATCCGAAGCTAAGAAAGCTAATTCTCTTGCTCGCCTCGCCCGTCATAGACCCGTGAACAGCTTCCGTGTTTGCTACAAATAGGAACTGCATACCCGGGTCGAAACCTTTCATGAAAACTATGTATTAGAGCACGTTCTCGTGTTCTAAACGTCTCCTGTATGTCTGGCCTCTCGGAATGCTTGCAACTTGATAACAACAGTCGGTCATGTTGACAAAATCTATAAACTTTTTAATTCGTGATCTGCACACATGGTTTTAATTATCAATCAGCAGCCAAGCCATCCTAGTTGGATACCAGCTGTCTCCAGTTTGGGTTGTGGCTAAACGTTGCCAAGAGGAATGTCGTACTCCAAGAACAGCGGGATAAATTAACTGAATAACAATGGCATCTTTGATAGTAAAGTGACAGGTGATGAATATGGCTACTAAAACAATGGTCACGCTAACAAAGGAAGAACTCAACCGTGTTGGTATAAGGCTTGCAGATAACTTTGAAACTCAGTTATATAACCCTTCTTTCGGAGTGACCCTACCACATTACTTCTTTCAAAACAGAAGTTTTCAAAAAAATTTCAATTTTTCATCAAATTCCTTTACGGTCGACGATCCTACAACTTTGTTTGGCAACTTATTTCACACATTCACAGTAGGAAGCCAGGAAAAAAATTCCTTAATTCCTTTTCACGCGCAAATGCCCCATACGTGACATCCTTTTCTCGATTTAATCAGCTCACCAATGGAACATCTGACAAGTCCCTTAGCATTTTACATACTGCAATCCGATCTCTTCTCTGACGCCGACGTTGGTGTGTGAACAAACTTAATTTGTTTAGTCTGCCTCTGTGGTTCTTCAGTGGCTCCACAGGACCCCGCCCCTCTATCCAACGCGTTGCCATGGCATCATAACGAGCTGTAAAGCGGGCGTGCGTGTTACGCCAACATTAATCGAAACAGTTCACTCAACCAAAGAAAATAGGGACCATGATTGGATTTGTATATACTTTTAAAGAACGCATGACAAATACGTTACCGAAACGGTTCCGTTGTATTGACCAGAAGATAACTCAGATCTGCACTGCATACATTGAGCGGAATACTTTCAGAGTACTAGTGTATGGCGTGAACGTCGAATTTGTTAGAATGTTCTTCCCAGATGATTCTTGTGCCTAAATTTTGTATTTTGTCCCTTTGTATAAAAAAACCTACCCAATTTCACAAGTTATCTATACATAATCAATCCTACATAAGGTTTTACTGGCTTGCGGGTAAGTATGAAACCACTCTTTGTTGACTTGCTTCGCCGGAGGCAAACTTTTCCTGTTCTGTTGATTTATCAAAAGAACATTTATTTTGCCCTATACCTTCAACTTTGAACAGTCAGTTTGTGTAATTATGGCACACGTTAGTTGCTGATACTGACCGTCATAATCAAGGTACATAG
>JTDE01001575.1:0-14053 GCA_014338405.1 Paragonimus skrjabini miyazakii | reverse complement strand
TGCTCACCAAATAGTACCATAGAATCTCTGATAAAATTCTGCTTTGAATTCGGTGGTCGTTGTTCGTCTACAAGGTGCTCGAGAACGGTTCGGTCGTGACAACTGGTTCATACAGAACATAGTGTCACAAGGACTAGTCTACCGTCCGCTTGCTGTATGTAATCGGGTCTGTTAGTTTGCGTGCTTGTTCACCCATACGCGCCAATGGCGCCGATCACGCTTCCGGCGTAACTGTACTTGTCGTCAGCGATAGTGTGGCTTCTTTAAGAATCCCGGCTACAACCGCGTTTCCCTCCTGTGTGTTCTGAACGCATGGTTTTTTGTACACCTACTATGGAAGACCTGATACAAACTCAGTGCCACTTTCTTCAGTTGCACAATTAATTACATGCAGCAAATGCCTGCCACTTTTCAAACGACTCAATTATTATTCCATCCATCGTGGACGTTTCACTTAGACCTTTATGAACACTGTTTAACGCACTCGAAGGGTATATACATCTTTTGCTTGGCGCGCTCTTGAGTGCCGCCGAATGGGATGAAGCCAATCTCGCGCTTCTTTGCTGTCTTCTCTTGGTTGCTGCCCCTAATCCAAGAAAAGACAAGAGCTAACCACTTGCCGCATTTTGAAACATTGTTGGAAACGCACGGTTTGTTTCCCAACACTACCGCGTTCTTTTAGTTCGAAGTCTTTTGAGACTACATTCCGACTGCTCTTCAGGACAGGCTTTCCAAACTGTTAGTAAGCTAGAGTCTATCGCATGCCCACTTGTTCACTACAGATTCAGGACAGCCGGATCCCAAACCACCCCATCTATTCTTATGTATCGGTGTCCGTTAAAGTTGATCGACACTTGTACTCTGCGTTGGGTCTCCAAAATACTTTCATCCTTACTTCGCAGCCGGTACTTTCTGTGTATACCCAAGAACCGTTAGCGGTGCGCGTACTAACTAAAACGTAGCAACAAGTTATAAAAACCGTGTAACCTTACAAAATAGTACAAACTAACAAATATGTGAAACGAACACTATACCCCTGGGTGTGCTATACAAGAAGAATGAGATTTACTTCAAAACTTCACAAGTAGCACCTCAAAAATGGCATCCATCATCTCCGTGTCGAAAATTATTTATAAGTACGGGTAAATTATGCCTTATTGCAAACACTTAATTAAAATATGATTGAATTAACTCAAGCGTAAACTTCAAATTTAACCGTTGTAACGTACAGTCGAAATCACTAAGCGCACACGGGTTGAATTTGAACTGTGTAACAGAGCGTGCGCTGTGTTGTTGGCGCCGTTTCAGTTTCCTTTCGTGTAGTTTGTGTGCGTGGCTTACTGAGCCCTGGCAGGCGGTAATCGGCTGTGAAAATGACTGTGATTGGTCGAAAGTTTTGTTGGCGGTCACTTGAAATGGGATAATGTAACGTATCGTGCTGCCGTGTTGTTGGCGCCACTGTTGTTTCTCGTTGTGTACGTGCATGCCTTATTGGGCGTTTGGCTCACGCTTGTTTCTGTTGTCTTCTTTCACAGCATTATCGTCGGAACCCCTACTTCAAAGGAACGCTGTCTCCCGGTGTCTCCACTTTGCTCACAGTTGATTTCAGGGTGTAACGGGCACACAAAGCCAGAACGTCTGGCTTGCCTGTTACAATAAGAGGTTAGTATTTTCAAGTGACGGCTTTGTTGGTGGTTATCACTTTTCTTCTAGATTGAGTAGCGTGAATGAATAGGAATTATAGCATTTTTGTTGATTGTGTAGGTGTTCCATGTATGTAAGCCTGTTGATGTTTGTAGATTGTGTTCTACCGCTTGTGCGTGCTGTTTGGACAGATTCATAAAGTGATATGCATGCCCGCATGTAGCCTCAACACGGATATATGTTGGAGTTAGAATTTCTGTTCTATCGATATCTCTGGTTTTAATCGTGTGATGCTGAACATCCAGTAAATGACATATAGTCGCAGTGTTAATTGATGTTTCATTGTGTCTGCGTTTCTTTTGAACTGTTTACTGCCTCACTGGCGGAACCTTCTTCAAGTTAATGGCGCATACCCTAAAGGTGAGTAACTGGGAAAGGAAGTATTGCTTGAAGACCACTTGTTCTAGCGATAGAACATTACAGGGAGCGGAACGGTACTTCCTGCACTGTTTTGCCTTCAGTTGGTGGTGGTTCGATCGTCGTAACTTGGAACGCATTATGTGCTCCCTCTGCTGTTGTAGCTTATTGCGTGATAACGGGACTTTTGTGAAGGTAGGCTCGAGTAGTAAGCTTTTGCCACAAGTAAATGGTAATTACTCACAAGTGAAAATGGTTTGGAGTTCACATGTTATAATCCGACCGTGCAAAATGTGAGGTCACTGGCGCAGTGGCCAACACGGTTGCCTCATGAAATTTTTGCAAGAGTTACTACCGGCCGTAAGGAAGATATGCACTACTGTCGAGCTTTGGAGTTAAGTTTGAGTCTGTTCGAAAGTGACCAACTGGGAAGTCTCGTAGTGAGATCAACGTGGATGTCCTCAAAATCATGAACTATGTTTGACGTCTTAGTTGCCTTCAAAATGCAACCATGCCTGTTTACATTGTGAATGTTAATGTACAATAAATCACTAACACGAAGTTAGTGTGTTGGCGAAGGTGTCCCAGTTTTACTCGTGGCTGTATAATGAATCCGTGCCATTTCTACTACTGTAGGCTACACTCATCAGGATTACAACGTCTCAGCTATTACCTTTGGTACAGCCACCCCACTAGTCTGACGCACGTTCGTAATCTGTAGGTCGGCTGGAGTTAACGTCGAGACTCGTCTTCTCTGGCGGCTGCCGTGCGGTTGTGCTTAAGGTTCTCTCACGCACATCTCCCCAGCGTCTTTGAATGTTGCGTGGAAGTCGGCTTGTAAATGCCGTCAGTGCCACGCTCTTGGTTGCGACGCTCTGTGTGCTGGTGTATGTCACTTGCAAGGGACCCAAGAGTGACGCCGCGTTGCCTGCTGACCATAGCGTTGCCCTCTGTTACAAGCATCGTTTGCTTGTAGTGAGGAAACTGTAGAACATTGACAAAGTGTTCCCCACCTTATGTCACACCTACGGTAGCTGATTAACTGTAGCACGTATCCCGCTGTACATTACCACCTAGGTACCGGTGCTTTATGTTAGTGAAGATCTTGATGCTCGACAGGCGTCTAAGTCGGATGATGCGGTATTTTAACAACCGAGGTATCATTGCATGTTGGTCAAGCATCTCAGTTTCTTGCACTCGCTTTTATTCCGGTAAGTGCACCCACATCTAGTTCATGGTAAAAAGGGGAGGTAAGTAATGATGATGAATGTATATTTTGTAACTTTGGACTACACAAAGGTCGATGGCTAATTTACCAGAGCGCCGTTAGCCCATCTGGGAGATGGTTTCCATCGCTGTACCACTTTGAGGAGGGGTTGGATTTGGCAGTGGCCCTGCCCACCCTGCAACGCAACATATGGGACTGATGAGTGCGGCGAAACGGAATGGGCGGAAAAAACGAAATGAACGCATGAGTTGCATTGCGTAGCATAGCATAAAGGGATCAATGCAAGCAATCGGTGGCAATGTATATGGTAAACGCTTTAATATAAGCAAGCAGAGCAAACTGTCAAGCACAAAACGTGAAATTCATTAACAAAAGCGACATCCAAATATGTCCATGATGTCTGGGTGTCCTGCACATTGTTCGTGCCACCAACGGCAACAGTGGTCACACTGGACCCAATTGGTTACGTCCTTACCACCCTAGTTACCTTGACCACAGCCCGAACGGTGTTCGCCTCACACGGGTGGAATGTGTTTTCTACGGACACCATGCTTACTCATTCTAGTGACATAACTGGACGATGTGGCGCAACTAATTTGGCGTACTTGGACACTGTTAGCAAACTCCGTGCCGTCCATCATGGCCGGTTACTTTCCGAAACTACTGGTAGAGATGTCTGCAGCATGCATTGTTTTCTACGTTTAGATTCAGAACCCGATGTGGACGGTCGACTTAACCCCTGTTAAGTGGGTGGACAGCTACGACTCCCGAGGTCAAAGTCACCTGACGACCCTACCAAAACGTTTTCGTCGGATGTAGCTATATCCAAAAACTGTTTGAGCGCCCTCATTGTCCGGTCCTACTTTTCACCTGATATGCTGCACATGACCTCAGAGATGTTTGAAGTAAGGTTCTTAGTTTCTATCAGTTTGTTTGCTTTACTTTTAACATTCCCCTCGATTAAACATCCGGAGGTGCACTGTCAACTGTCAATCTTTCGGAATATTCAGGTCATAGCCAAATACTGCTTTGCAGTAGGTCATTTGCCTTCATTTAACCATTATGACAGCACCATACAGGGTGTCCGCACGGAACTTCCCAATTGTGGAAGAACGAACAGGTATATGACTCACTACGATTTAGGCTAACTACGTGCTTATCAACGAAGGTTACTTTCTCCGGTTGCATTTTTGATACGCAAACGGTCTTCTTCCAATTTTCCCCAGCTATCTTGAGTGCATACGGAGTGAGCTGTTCGAACGCACCGGTGTCACACATGACACATTCCGAACGTTGAACCCTTACTAAAAGAATGACAACCGTCCCCCTGAATTTCGTTTCTAGGTACTAATTACTATTAAGTATCTCCTTCACGCAGTCAAACATTGTAAACCTTGGCAGCATATTGCCCTTAATATGCCCATTAACCGCCTCCACACGATTAGTTGTTTCATTCCCGTAGTGTACAGTATCACGTTTTGCATACGCGGCTCAGTGTTCTTTCACAGGCAACAGACGAGTTTGCAGATACTCATCAAGTTCCCCGTTACGATTACTAATACTGCCAACTATGCCACTGAACTCCGCTTCGGACCTGCAATACAGCAGGTCACACATTTCCTCGGCCAGAAATCCCCTTTCCTCCGAAGAGACTCCCTCCAACTGCCTGCATCTGTCAACCATATTCTGTTTCATATGGAATGAACAGAACAAAATCTTAGCATTCGGAAAATACTCCTGAAGGCATTCTAGCTGTACCGGATGCCTGTTTACCACGATCGTCCGAATGTCTCTTGTTGGTATCAGCTGATTAAAGCTGTCCAACATAAACTTATAAAAAAGTAAACTTTCGTTTGGAAAGAAACCATAGAATACGCCCCTACCTTTACCATTACAATCTGTAACAAAAACGTGCCATAAATGATACGCACCCTTGTTGAACTCCGCAGTTGAATCCGCCTTTATTACACTCTGTGGCATCCGCGCCTGCAGTTGCCGCACGTTACCTGTCTACTTGTGCACGCGTGTGTGATCCGCTCTCTCTCTCACCTTGACCCCGAACGATTCAATTGTCTTACTCATACAATCGATTGGTTGACTGTTTGTCTTATCTATGCCCCATCGTTGATATGCTTCATTCTCTTGTGTTCGATAAAGCTACGCGCTATTGTCGTCACGTGTTTTTATTCTACTCTGGGCTGACTACGTGTCAGGGTCGGCAGATTGACGTGTGTTCTAGATTGTAACACACTCCCATAATGCACGTACAATTTCTGCAGCCTCTCCGTCGTGAATGACAATACCAACAGTCTACCTTCATCGTCCGTTTTCAAATACACCGGCCCAAACGGTTCTAACATCTTCCGTGTACTCTCTAGGTCGCAGTCGATAGGTTCCCGCAATCACTTTCTCCGCCTTAATATCTTCACATCGTTACAATTCATTACTATATCGTATTCACGCCTCATGTAATCGATTACTTCCTGCGTCTTACGGAAACCGTCTGAGGGCGCACACACGGCTTCCTCGGCAATACTTTGCAGTCTGCCATTGCCTGGATGGACACCCGGGTCAGCGAACATTTTCCGGTGATTGTGGATAAGATGACTGTATGATACACACAGACCCACGTCCTTGTACTTTGCACGGATGACGGAGGAACACCGAAAATCCTCAAACCTACAACAACATATTATAAGGAAAACATGACAAACTCACCTGTGATTCACACACCCTAGTTTGCTTGCTCTATCTTGCACAGTGTACACAAAAAAGGTGGCACTGCATGTACATCGCACAGTCCGGAATTTCTTTCCTAGAATTCCGGAAGTACTGTGCAAGTGTAACACAACTCCTTCAAACGTAACTAGTCCCAGTCTCCCTTTGAAACATTCGCAACCGTTTATCAAATTCCGCAAAGGCGTCACAACGGAAACCCTCCGGAAAGTTGGCACGAAAAACTTTGCTGAGATTCACTTGTTCCGACACATTGCGCGATAACCGGTTATCTGACGACCAAAGCACGTACCTCCAGTGTATACCATGCACCAGCCATTGCGTCCCAAATCAGCATATACACAATCTACTGCCGATAACCCACTCTCTTGGGCCTTTGCTTCACGCTTGTTTATGGCGTTTCCCTTTACGGGACTATTGCTGGAAGCGGCACTTCGGAAGAACGCTGTCCTCCAGTGTCTCTACATTTACCCAAAGTTGGTCCGCAAGTGTAACGCAAAACCAGAATAGAAGCGGCCAGTTTGTATGTTACACTGTTGTAACGTAACGTAATGTCAAGCCCCTTAGTCGTACACCGCAATTTCTCCAGATATTGTGGATAAAAATATTTCACCAAATATTCCACTTCCCTGCCTTGGTAACTGGTGCAGAAATTAAAATCACCCCAATGTGTGTTGTTGATAGGTATCTATTTGTTTAAAATGGTCGTTAATTAAGAGCGTTCTTAACGTGCGTTATTTTTTAAATTCGGTATTGTAACGCACCGTGCCGCCGTTGTTGGCGCCACTTTTGTTTTTGGTTGTGTAAGTCGTGTGTATGTCTTACTGGGCCTTTGGCTCACGCTTGTTTCTGTTGTCTCCTTTCACAGCACTATCGTTGTAACTCTTACTTCAGAAGAACGTTGTCCCTCGGTGTCTCCACTTTACACAAAGTTGATTTACGAGTGTAACGACCACATAAAGCCGGAACGTCTGGCTTGTCCGCTACAGTATTGTAATGGCATGCAGCCACTTTTTTGACCAAATATACACCCTTCCGCTTTCTTTCAAGTCATCGAACAGGCGGGTTGGCCGCATCCGTGCACCGGACTGAGGAAGATGATTAACGAGGGCCCGAAGTCAGCAGTCAGTGGACACGGCACCACTTCTGATTACTGTTCATTCTGTTGGCCCATCCCTGTTCGCCACATGGGAAAACATAGAAGTCGCCGTTCGAGTCAATGTGCGGGTGCGTGCCACGCCTGCCAGTCGACCAAGAGATTGGTCCGTGAGGAGATCGACGGATGAGCACGCATGAATTAGCAGAAGCGCGGAGAGTGACAGACCATAACTCGGTGAACACACCCGACGTTTCCAAGGAACAGTCAACCGCAAGGTTATCGGGTCGAAGTGAATGAAATTGGTTTGAAGGTCAAACACAGATTATCGATGAGTAGTCGGGGATTTGGTTACTTTCAATTGGAACATCGCCTACAACTGATCGCAGCTGTCGCACTCTCATAGACCTCCCAGTCGGTTTAATGAGACCGGAGGTTTCGATCTGTCTAGGAAGTCCTAATCGCGGGGTTATCGATTGGAGTTAACATACAGTAACTGTGTCACCTATCGAGACGATTGGGCAACCTAATCATTACTCAAAAGCAAAAGTGGCTGAGCGTTGACATGTGATAATTGGGCCGTGCCCAATGTGAGGCCAGCGGCGCAGCGGTAAACACGGTTGCCTCATGAACAGCCACTGGCCGGAATTTTAGTCCCAGCAGTGGCGAGGATATGCACTACTGACGAGCTCCAACAAAAGAGAAACTCGAGTCCAATGTCTCTTTTTGAGAGGGGTCGACTGGACAGTCTGTGGGAAAGCGACAGCTGCGATCAATTCTGGGTGATGGTCAAACTGAATTTAAACACAGGCCGGCGGAGTCCAGGCGCAACGGGACCCGGATCTAGGAAGTTACCGGTGAATTGGAGAGGACCGTATATATTAGCGGACTACCGTGGCCCAGTGTATCTGATTAAGAATGAGAAGGATGGACATCGAACTCACGGAAACCAGCTTTGTAAATGGTGACACCTCGGTCAGAAGAGGATGAACACCAGAAGCATCGACGTCCCCGAGGCAATACGTAGATCGTCGAGATAACGAAGAGAGCCTGAAAGGCCTTTGCTGCAGCTGGAACAATCTTTGTGGGGGCGGAGCGTAGTAAAGAGGAGCGGCCGTACTATACTACTCACACGACTGATACTCAGTAGTGAGGCCAGAACAAAGATTTCGACATTGAAGTAGCTACAGAAAAAATCCGGAAAGAAACACCGGAGCGCAACATCACATGAAATGGTTCTTAATACGTAAAGGAACGTAAAGGAATTGAGCATTGGCGTCTATGGCAACCGTGACATTCTGGGCCGAGTACCGTACGCAGATGAATGTTTTTGTTTGTTGTCATGTTTAGACGCATAAGCTATGAGCTGCTTTTCTGAATAAATAACCCTCGCGCCGTCAGCGTTCTTGACTTACAGCGCTAAAGAATGGAAAGAGGCGACGGCCACATCCACCTTTGAATCGAGTGACCTGTACTCTCCGGCTTGCTGTCGGCCAATCAGCCTTACTAGCATTCCGTGCAAGACAATGGAGCGCCTATTAAACTGTGTCATCCTTGGGCACTTCTTATCGAGCAATCATTTCCCCTCCATTCAGCATGGCTTCCTTCGTCAAGGCTTTTGGCCGCGTCCCATATGGCCACATTCAGTTGTTTGAAAGAGGTTGGCTAAGGAAGATCGTTGACAGCACTTACCTTTGCCAGTAAAACTTGGATGCCGGAAGCTGAAATATTGTGGCCTAAAAATTCTATGCTACACTTTCCAAGTTCGCACTTAGCTGCATTGACAGTTACCCCGTGTTAGGCTAACCTGGCGAACAAGGAACGTAGATGTTGCAAATGTTCTTCCTCGGAAGAACTGGCTACCAGTATGTCGTCTAAGTGGGGGTAGACGAAATCCAGGCCTCTGCATACTTCGTGGATAAAACTTTGGAAAGTTTGCGCAGCGTTTGTAAGGCCAAATGGCATTCGAAGGAATTCGAACAGACCGAAAGGCATGATGACGGCCGTTTTGGGGATATCCGCCTCCTCAACTTGGATCTGGTGATAAGCGCGGACCAAATCGATCTTACTGAACAGAGTTTTGCCAGAAAGGTGAGCTGTCAGATCCTGAATGTGGGGGATAGGATGCCTACTCGGGATTGTGACCTTGTTGAGGCCACGATATACGCCACAAGAGCGTCATATGCAGAGGAGAATACCATGGACTTTTAGAAGGACGGATTATTCCTAGTTCGAGCATATGTTCAAACTCCGCCCTAGCTATTTTAAGTTTGTCCGGAGCCAGACGTCTTGGCCTACACGACACCGGTGGACCATTGGTCCCAATATGGTACGTGCAAGTGGAAGTGACCGGGAGTGGCCCGTTCGTGGATCGAACGAGCTGTGAAAAATCCGAGACTAGAGACGCGTAAGATTTAGGAGTCTCAGGGTGAAGGATAAGACCACACGGCGCGTGTTTCAAAAAAGTCTACTACTGCGTGCAAGTGTATTTTTCATTTATATCAAATTCCTGCTCAAATTAGCTCACTATTTGCTCCTTTCTGTTACAATTGATTGCTCTTAAAAGTTCTGATCGCTATTGATTGAAAAAGCAATATTTTACCATAATGCCCGCTAGGTCAGCTAGTATCCAAAAATTGTCAGTTGCCAGGCGATCAGATTCATGCAAAAAAGGTGTGGTAACAACAAAAAGAGACATAAAATCCCCAGGCTCCACGTTCATTACCTGTTCTACTGCTGCCATCGCTAAAGAGCCAAACTTTTCTGCTAAAGCGGTAATTTCAACTGTAAATGCTAGCCCCATACAGCGAGGGAACAACACCAAGATTTGCTCAGTTTCTGTTGCCGATGTATTTGTGGATCAGGTTAAAAAACTAGCGGATCTAGAGGCTGAAATGGCAAAAATACACAGTATGACCCATGTAGCACACTGCTCGTTGTCAAGTGCAGGTATCACGCGGGTTTCGGCGGGCAGTGAGTAAAATGTGGAAGATGAAAATCCAGACATTTCATTAAGAAATAAGTAAAAGTAAGTTAATTCCACTTTAAAAGATTGGGCATTATTTACATCAAATTTACTGATGTTTGTTTAAGGGCACTCGTAATTTCAGGCATTTTATCATGGCTGCGCTGTAGTGATCTGTGCGGCAGGTGCGGAGGAAGTTGGCTGTTTTCCTTCGTAATTCGGGGTACAGATGATATCAACTTGCTTCTTGTATATTTTTGCAAAACATAGAGAGAGTACTTTCAGATCGTTATACTAGTTCCGCTCTACCTAAAGGATGTACGAAGACATGGAATTTCAAACGCACCCATAAAACTTGTATTATTGTGGTTCATATCGGAATTTTGTACAAGTGCAGGAAGGCATATCCGAGTTATTCGATAGGAACTTGCAAATAAGCTTAGTATTATTAGAATGCCTGGAATGAATACTGTAAGATTGTTATGTTCTACTTTCGCCCTATCTCAATTATTTACGGAGGTATGCTATATCTGCTTCATCCTTACATCTTTGTCTTGCACCTAATTGTTCGTTCTATTCCTTCTATTTTCCAATTATCCATGGCTGCAATGGGAGAAATCGGGTTGCTGGTGAATGGAATTCAACTGTTCTGATGGACAAATTTGTTTCCGGAGTAGCTGAACGATACGAATAAAAAATGTTGTAAAAAGATAGAATATAATTTTCATCTATTTAGCGGATTTCTGTTGAAAATTAGTTAAGGGGGGTTGGAAAGCTTCCAAAGCAGTGGAAATGTGTACCGAAATTGTTGTGAATAAAATCGCCAGTATTAGAAAGGCAGAAAAAGCTTCGCCCGCAAATGTTTTCTACTGCCCACCGATGCCCGTGCGGGGCCCGCGCGGGCCCCTCGACGTTTTGCCTCCTGGGGAAGAGCTTACCAACATTTTGCACCGGCCGAATCCGATAGTTAACATTCTAAATGTCCCAGTTAGCACCCATCCTGAGACTACCGCTTCTAGTCATGAAGATCTCGTAGCTGCCAAAATGTTTATCGACACAATAGCTACTGAACTGCACAAGCGGATACGCTGTGCAAATAAGGTGGTTGGGTTCAACGTGCCTGACAGAATACCTGTGTTGTCAGTGAAAAAACTCTTATTAAAGGCCAGTAGGATGGAAGACCAGGACTGTCACTCTCTAAGACTTCGCTCGAAAGTACAGCAAAAATGTTGTCCACTGTTATTGCAGTTCACAAACGAACTTGTAACAAATGAGTTCGTCAAAAGGCAAGACCAAATTATATGTGCCACAAATTTTAAATCGATAAAAGTGTATGGTGAAAAAACACCACTCCAACGGGAAATATTGCGAACAAGTATTTCTCAAGTAAAAAAGAGCTCGAGTAGCAAGACCAATAACCTCGTTGCCTTGACCGTTGATCTAGACTGTTCCACGACTTCCCTAGATCAGCAAGTCGTAACTGGCAACAACGTTACCATGTCCGTCCAGAAGAATACTGAAAAACAACCCACGTCCAGCTCTGTTGACGTTAGGCGCGGACAAGTATCTCCAGTAAAACCCACGGTTAGCGCCAAAAATACCCCTCCTATTCATGGACGATTCCCTCCGCCAACCGAGACGCTGACTGAACTGATTCCCTGACCTAAGGTGCCCAAAGTTCTCCGCAGAGTTAGGGGCAATATCCAAAACTTCGAGAAAAAAGAGGAGGTTGGACAAGCAAATCCATCCCCTTCTTACTGTAGGCATTTCCCTCCACTATCTGGAGTGACTGTAATTGTCAATCGCAGACCCAAAACGCCTGAAAAGGTCTCCAAACCAGCACAGAAACCTGTACGGTGCCCACTAGAAAGCAATGTTCTCGATTTTCAACATAAGGGTAAATCGGGGGTATCTCATGAACGCTACGTATCTGGTTCTAAGAACCACATTTTAAGAGACAGTGCTTCGCAGATGAAAATGAAAACTTTGCCCTCTGCTGCCTTCAAGCCGATCAAAAACTATAATAGGTTTTCCACTTTCCATGCATTACCCAATAACTCCACAATAACCCATCATTCTATCCAAAGCATGAATGCTACTAGTAACCACATTCCTAACGTATGTATCCCACCATGTACATCACCACCTGAATAAATAACTAGCACAAATGTCCTCCAGCCCAGTCCTTTTTTAGTGCACCGTCCGGTATTTCATCCACCACCACCTGACCCCCCTCCCCATGTCCCACTCAGTCATCTTACCATAATGACACTCTTCCAGCACTTTCTGTCGTGGAGTCAAACCTTTGCGACATCCACTCGAACATGAGTGTAAAATCGGTACCTATCCAAGACCGGACCTCTCCATATGATATTTCGCAATCCCCTGCCCCATCTGTCATGCGGTTCTTTAGCGGCTTAAATGTTGTGCCCGACAGAAAGAATGTAGGATCATTGATAAGTAAGATGCACATCTTCAGATCTTTTGTCTTTTTGTCTAATCCTCACATCATTCTCGACATTGAGACGTGGTGCTCTCCTGATAATCCAGATACACAACTAAGCCTCATAGGATATAATATACTTCGTAAGGATCGTCTTACAGGACCAGGCGGTGGATGCATAATTTACCTAAAAGGGCAATTTTCCGAAGTTACACTTGACGAACCTAGTCCTAATAAAATCGAGGACTCGTTATGGTTAATGGTCTGTACAGGTTCTCGCGACCTACTGATTGGATGTATTCACCGACCGCCTAATGCTACTAGCAGTGACTTGACCGACCTTGTTAAGGTGATAAGCCATGTATCAAACATACCCTGCGAATACAAACTAATAGGTGGTGACTTTAACATGCCTAATATCTCCTGGACCTCATTCACAGCTCCTGCAAAGCAAGCTGATTTTCTTTTATGCATTCAAATGAATGGATGGAACCGACATGTCTTAGCGCCCACCAAACAGAAACATATTTTGGATCTCATATTCACCACAGTTATCTCGTCCGTAGAAATATCCATTCTGGAACAATTTCCAGGAAGTGACCATAATATCGTCAAGTGTCAGTTTGACTTCAGTACAGTTATCAAACTCACAGTTGTATTCTACCGTCCGATCAAATACATCGATTGGAGTACTTTCTCCTCCGTACTAAGATCCTTAAATTGGAACATGTCCTTTCTTACACCAGACCAACGGTAGCAACCGAGGAATTTATCAAACATTTCAATTTTTGTATCAATATTCTGGCCCCCATAAAGTCAAAACGCGTTGATTCGTATGTACAAGGTAGAATCCTAACTACAAAGGAGACTGGCTAACTTAAATCACTTAAGTCGATGCATAGAAGAACACTGGACTTCTCCCTAGTAATGCAACTGAGCAGTACATTTGAACACAGAATACAGAACGAAACTGCGCTATGCAAACGAAGAAAAGCTTGCGCTTGGTAGTAAGCAGAGAGACATAAGACTAATGCAACTGATGAGACGGAGAAAGTCCAGGAGGGATCACCCTATAAAAGTTATCACTCTCAAAGATAATACGGTTGTTGATGACCCAGTTGAAATATTTGAACTCTTTAACTCACATTTTGCTGATGCGTTTAGCGTGGAGAGCACAGTATTACCCGTTATTCCGTTGAAAACAACAAAAGCTCTGTGCAATATTTCGATTGATGTTAGAAGTATCCGCTTACAGCTGGCTGCCGTTAAACCCACAATCCACCCTGGACCAGATGGTATCCCACCAGTCGTCAACAAGCAAGGAGGTGAGGATGTACCCATCCTCTTACTAAATTTGTTCACGCTATCACTTGTATCCAGCACTTTTCCACCCCAGTGGAAAAAGTCAATCATAATACCCTGCTACAAAAGTGGCCCAAGATAGGAAATTAGTAACTATTGTTGATTTTGTTAGGGTTTGTTGCATTATTTTGAGATTGCTGTGCCTTGTTTGATCTGTGTTGA
>JTDE01001574.1:79588-119816 GCA_014338405.1 Paragonimus skrjabini miyazakii | reverse complement strand
CAGCATTTTACCGTCACCGTGAAAGTTTGTCCATTACTCCGGATGGATTACCGTTTTGATGTTCGTGTTGTAATTCCATCGACTCTGAGATCTGATATTCTTGCGGACCTGCATTCCGGACATTTGGGAGGTGACAAGATGAAGTCGCTTGCATGCTTATCTTGCTGGTGGCCGGAATTAGAATCAGGTATTGAATACACTGTCAAAAATTATACCAGATGTATACACAAGATTCATGCGAAACACTGACGATGACTTCCTTGCCTCGTTACGTTTGAAACATTTCAGAGAACTCATTTCGACCACTATGATCCTTTTCCGGGGAAAGGATCACAGTAGTCAACATGAATGACGCTGAGACGTGACTCACCCAACCACTGGAGAGTGAAACATGGCAATCCGTTGCATACGACAGACATTTTCAGTCATTTGTCAGTAGGAGACGTTGGTCAGAGTCAGCGATCTCTTTGCCACATGCTCACCGTTTGTAGCCGCTAAGGAAGCTATCAAACTCCGTGGGCAGTCAATGAGAGATGCGATGAAAGCTCTTAAATGTGAAAGGGTACGCGATGCTCGCTCGGTATTATAAGGAACCCAGGTAATAGAAAGCGACCCTATGATGTTGGCTATGCAAATGTTTGCCACCCTGACATCAAATTTTTGCTGTTACAGTACCCTGGATTAGAGCTAAAATGAGGAAACCTATATAAGACATCACGATAACCCTTTCTCAAACACTGAGACCGGATGAAATTATCGCAAAAGCAAGCCAGCTGAAGCGTTACCTTCCTATAGTCAAAAAGCTTGTCTCAAGATATACCCGTTAAAAGGCGGAATCTAACAGCTTCACCCTGTGAAACAAAGTCCACTCCCATCCTTGAGACCCTATCCGAGGTTTCTGACATGCGGTGCATCAATGGACCTAGTGAGGACGAATCAGAAGGCGGCTTTAACGTTCGAGTGTTGGAGGCATCTGGTAATGAGGCTACAGTTGTCGAAGTCGCCACTCCAATAAAGTATATTGAGTCCCCTACGGTTTGTGAGGCTATAAGATCTACTGTTGAACAGGCGGTGGAGGTGCCGGGACCTGGCATTCTGAGATCACAGTTGAACCGGTAGCCCATGAAGGAAGCAATACATCACGGAGCATACAACCTCATGTGGAGAAAAGAAAAGAGATTCTATTATACCCACTGTGCAAGGCAACCACGTGGCTGAGCTCCGTTCAGCGTTAAAAAGGTCCCCGCACAAAGGAAACCGAGGCCGTATGCCAACCAAAAACGTCTTTTGGCTAGTTTCTCGCAAAAAGCGCCGTCGCAGAAAGGCACGCGAACAGGCAATGTTTCCCAAACACCGTCATTACAGAAAAACAAACGAGAAAAAACACTTTCGCAACAAGTGTTCCGACAGGTTAACTTTCGCAACAACCAAATAAACTGGTTATGCAACCTGACACCAGGCATAGCACTCAAATATTTATGCATGGGTTCAGTTACACCCACTTCGTAAACCCCGCTGCACTTACGCGGAGGTTGTCACCGTGGCGCAGAAGCGGGAACCGAGTTACGACCACTCGGAAAAGCTTCAGAAGAATGGTTGGCACATGGAGCCCGGCAAAGCCTACTCTTGGCCACTAAGTTTTCCTCTCATTCCTATGGGACACACGGGTACATTCTTCAACCCTCTCATGTTTCCCTTCTGGGGTAACTCTATAATGTGGTGGCCTTGAATTGGGTATATACCAACTGTCTTCGTTAGATTAATAAGCTTCCATAATCAACAAAGATGGTACACAACAAGCATCCTCACATTGTGGTTAGCACGGAAACATGGCGGATATCAGAGATAAGCGATACTAGCCTCTTTACCCATAGCTATTCGATTTACCTTAAATATTGCAGAAAACGACGGGAGGGATAGCTGTCTACGTCGGTCTCAAGTCACCACGTTCTCTTGTACACAGTAGCAGTATATCCACCCCCATGTGAAATGTTGTGTGGTTAAAATATGGTTACATAACCAAGATTTGCTGTTATTGGGAGTTACGTACCGTCCAACGTCGAGTTCCTTCATCTTATCTTATTTATTGGCTTATCATCGGTGGGTTTAACGCCCCAAAAGCGTCTTGAGTACGTAATCCTCAACGGGCTCCGGAAGGTAGCTTTGGCTCAGTTAGGACATTAGATGTGAAAAAGAAGGCCTAGACACAACACGTGAAATCTGCGAGTGGGGGCCGTCTGGGGCGGATCACTCTGTTTCTGGATCTCGTAATCACGTACGAAAGCCACTACGTTGATGAGCCTAATAATGAGCCTTCCTGAGGCCATAGTGATCACTTTACTGTGGTGTCTGACCTTCTGTGCTAGTGGGCAAAGGAACGTGGGAATAAGCAGTTGGTCTTCAATTACGAGAGGACCGACTTTGGTGGTATAAATGATTTTATGAAGCTCTACGTGGACGCATTTCATTTACCTCAAACTACTAAGTTATGAAACGTACGTTACATAAGCCTGGCTTGTATGTCCCGTGCAAACTTTTTAGCCATCTTCTTCCAAGAAGGCTCCGCCGGCTATTTGAGAGCCGCGCAGGACTATATTTTGGACTGAAGTAGTCTAGTAGGTCTGAAGGCCTTGGAGCATTTCACAAAATGTGTAATCGGGGTAAGTCGGAAATCCGTTGCTATCGTCTGTATAGGCAATCGGAGGCGCTCAAACTGACGAGCTGGGATAAAGGGTTCTCTTGAGCTACATGCGACGCTGTCACAAGAACCTCCCTCAGTCCCGTCCTTGTGACAAGCGTACGACGAAATCACATCCGAAACCGAGGTTGCTGCTGAATTACTCAAGGGTCACTAAGTCACCGTGTACAACTCCGACTCTTCACCTTCTCCCCAGTGTCTACTCCGCGGGTAGTTAAGCCGCCCCTTCTAGGTGCAGAATTTTCGGTGCGCCATTTTCTGGGTTGGCGTTCCAGTTCTTGCCCTTTTAAGTCAGTATGTTCGGACCAGAGTCGTCGGTAAATAATACAGAAAGGGTCTTATGTACTAGCCAAACCATTTCACGTCCTTTTCAGATCAACTCTTTCAGCTGGTATCCTTCCTGAGGACTGAGAGGAGGCCGCTCTCATCCTTAATTACGTCAGGTGATCGGCACTATTCTGCCATTTATTGACCAGTCGGCCTAGCGAGTATTCTGTACGAAATCTTAGAGCGTCTCTTTGAGCGAACCATCTAAGAGAACTTTTTAAATACAACTGTCATCTGTGTCTCTGTACGGATTTTTACTAACTAGGTTTAACGTAACCAACACGCTGCTTTTTATGGACAGCTTAATGGATGCTATAGGTCACGGTCTCATATCTGACGCCAGTTTCCTCTAGGTTGCTAAGACGTTATACCGAGTATCACACTGCCCACTTCTATGGAAAATGGGGACATACGGCATCGGAGGAAATATTCACCGCTGGATCGCTCCGTTCCTTGATGATATCGCTTTTCGTGTTAAGGTCGGTTTTGATTTCTCATCCCGTGCACCCATCTCAACGGGTGTGTCGCAATGATTTGTCCCTTGGTCCACGATTATTTTAATTTTTAATGGTGATTCGCCAGAGTGGATTTCCAGTCACTCTCTTCTCCATACAGATGACTTGAGAATCTGGAATTCCCAAGATCACAACCATTCACGAGCTGACCTCGATGCAGTTAATCAATGATCAGTGGAGTGGCGTCTTCCCATCAACGACGATAAGTGTGCGCACAGTTCTCCTGGTGGCGATTCTGGCAACGACTTCGTCACACACTATGCGTAAACGGAAGCGTGTGTTGCTAAAGCGAGTCTTCAAGAGGACCTGGGCATGTGGCTATCTTCCAGTTTGTCCTACTCACTTCATCACGAAAAATTGGCCAGAAAAGGATCCGCTATACTGATCATGAATAAACGGACGTTTCTTGGAAATGGCTGAATGTTCGAATAAGCTAATTCTGCCGTATATTTTGACCTCATGATAAACATAAACGCGCCTGAGCGGGTACAGCGAGCTGCCACCAAAATCGCAGGATATTTTCAAAACGTTTCCTGAGAGTCTCGGCTCGAAATACCAAATATTCACCCTCTAGAATACCGAAGGTTGTTAGGATACTCCATTTTTACATTTTTCTTTCCAAACGACTTACAGGGAGGCTCTTCCTCTTCCTCTTGCGAGTAGACCTCAGCCCATGTGTAACTAAATCTTCAGCAACACTAACAGTAGTTTCCCGTCCACAGATCACGTTACCAGACAGTCGAATGGTAACATCTCGGACATTCGTAATGAACCAAAGTGACTGGAGCTGCGTGTATACTAACATTTCAAGCTTGGCAGATAAACTTCTGGAGCTGAGGTTTCCCCACTTTGTAGAGAAATTCGACACTATAGCACTTACAGAGACATGGCTGTGGCCAGACATAAGGGACGTAGATGTGAACCCTCCTGAAATGAATGTTTTAAGAAGGGATAGGACCGATGGTTGGAGTGGTGGAGTAGCACTGTACCTGTTTAATAACACAGACCACGTGGAATTAGACGATCCAATATTTCGTCTAGTATCCGAGTCCATTTGGGTGCGCATACGTCTTTGTTCCAATAATCCTCCCACCTGAGCTATTAACTACCACCCGTCGGCAAGTGACACGGTGTTTGACGGCAACCTAGCCGCTGCTTTACACAGAGCCAACAAATTGATTTCAGGTGGTATTTTAATACTAGGTGATTTCAATCACCCGGATATCGATTTCAAAGCTCTGAACGTGCACTCTGGTTGAGACTCTTCTTCTGCTGCGTCGTTTCTACAAACCAATAATGAATTAGGGTTATTTGGAAATGCACTAGTGCAGTGAAGATGAGCGATCGTAATATACTATTCATACCACTTCTATTCAGTAGTAGGACCAGAGCATATGTTTTAACATTGTACAAGCCGCAGGAAAATTGCAGTTAGGAAAATCAGAGCGCAGCATCGTCCATAATGGTCCCTGCTACTTAAAGGAACTGGGCATTGACGTCTGCGCAGCCGAGGCGGTCTGAAACCGAAAACTGCGTGCAAATGAGTGGTTTTGTTTCTGGTCTTGTTTAAACGCTTAACCCATGTGTTGCTTTGTCGAATAAACAACCCTCGTGCCATCCGCGTTCTCGGATCACAACACTAGTTCCCACTAAATGGCGCCAGGGTTTTGCACCGTCCAGTTTAGATCTAGTCATAATTAACGAGCCTGGTTTAGTTGAGAACCTTAGCAGCGAAATGCAATGATCACGCTGTAATCTTGCTCCGGTTTATTTATGCCTCCTCTAGGGTGGTAGCTGATCTTCCAATACTACGTAACTACTTTAGGGGGATTACGCAAGTACGAACGACTGCTTTCTGACGGTCATGCAGAACTTACCATCTTTACTCTCCGTGGAAGTATTTTGGCACTAGATTAAAGCCACTACTGACAAGACGACTAACTTATTTGTTCCGTTGGGGATCAACAAAATTAATAAGCCCTCCCATGGAATTCGTAGATATACGAAAAAATGTATTCGTGATGAGCGTTATGCATGGATGTAATTCAAATTAACCCAGACCTCGGAAGCTTACGATCAATATAAACTTGTAAGAAACAGTTGAAATGAGGCGGTTCGTTAGTACAAACCTGGATTGCTATCCTCAGCGGTAGCCCGATTAAGACAAAACCCCAAGTAGTTCTTTAAACAACAGTATAAAAATGGTACAGTAAAACCGGGTATTTCCAGTCTGCTTACAGATTCTGGCCTGAGTAACACCAAACGGAAGGCAGCGGAAATCATTGCAGATACCCTTGAAAAGGTGTTCCTGGAACGTGACACCGCAGCCACCTTGTTTTCCAATTGCGGAACCCCCACGTCCAGCGTTCTGTCTGTCGTCTAGGACATAGACTTAAGTCCTATCACTGTTCTTGCGAAGCTTAGAAATTGAACCCTTATGAGTTCCAGGGATTTGACGACGAACCACCAAGACTGCTAAAAAATTGTGCCGACAGCCAAGCGGCAGTCATAAGTGGCTTGCTTCGGCAGTCCTTCGAAAATGGTGAACTACCTGCCTACTGGAAGCAACGTGAAGCAATGTCGCTCCACAAGAGCGGTGCGCGCAACTCGCCTTCTGACTACAGACCCATTTCTGTCCTTTGCTTCTGTTCAAGTGTGATGGAAAGCGTTGTTGTTGACGCTGCCCGACAACATCTCAACGTGCAGGAAATTATAAATCATAAGCAGCACGGTTTTAGACAGGACCACTCGTGCGCTGCCAACCTAATAACCACTCATGAGCAGTGAAATAAAGCAGTTAATTCTGGGGATCGAGTGAATATTATTCTGCTGGACTTCTCAAAAGCCTTCGACAAGGTTGCCCATGGCATATTGCTTTCAAAACTGCAATGGTACGGAATTGGAAGGAAACTGCTACGATGGTTGGAGGTGTATCTGAGTAGACGTACCTTCTCTGTCCGAGTTAATGGCACCCATTCAGCAATTCGGAATGCCCAATGTGGGGTAACGCAGTGGTCAATTTTAGGACCACTGCTGTTGACCCCATACGTCAATGAAATACCATCGCTTTCGTCTTCGAGCGTTCTGTTGTACGCAGACGACACGACGTTTGGAGGGTCATTCGTGACCTCTCCGATGAATTCAGTCTACAGTCAGATCGTGATACACTGTGTAACTGGTGTAGACAACAAAATACCGCTGAATGCGGTGGAGTGTAATGTCTTGAGGCTTCGTCATACTAGTGCAACCTCGCATCACCTTGATACTGTTAGACCTCGTATACCTGAACAGGAGAAAGACTTAGAGTTGTTTGTTATTCAGGATTTTGGTCTCTCCGTTAACTTCAAACTGATGGCACGCACAGATACTGATGTCTCTGAATTCGTCAACCGTACCCTAGGCTGCCTAACCCCGGTAAACTTCATACCCATTTATTCCACCGTAATTTGACCCTTACTAGAAGTAAATATTCAAGTAGGTCCCCTTATCACCGTAAGTGTGTCTTAATGCTTGATCAAGTTCAACGCGGAGCTACACAGCAAGTTAGGGGCCTTCGGCACCTGAGTTATCACAGCAGACTTTAACGTTTGCATCTTTTCAACCTAGAGTTTCGAAGGATCAGAGGAGACGTCATACAAGCTTACAAAATTTCAACCGACCGTAATCACCTTCGCTCATCCGTCCTACCCGGAACTGAACGTCCAGGTTCAAGAGGGAATTGTTTCAGTCTTAAGCGTCAACACTACCGTTTGCTTTGCCGGTGTCATTCATTTGCACCCCGAGTGGTCCCCTTCAGAAACAACCTGCAAGAAGACGTTGTCTCAGCCCCGACCCTTGACGTATTTAAGATAAGACTGTACAAATATTTCAGGGTTACCTCAAATATTTTCAGTCAGCCTGCATTTCCAAAGTTTCCGATAGAAAAAGCAACCAGAATAGAAGGACCTACACAAATCAATATGACTGGCAAGTTAATGTAGTGTGTCTGTTTAGTTTACTATGCCTGATGAGTGCCTATCTGTTTGTCATGTTGCATGCTGGCATCATGGATGTGGTTGATGCTTTGTGCGCGCTTGTGATTGCCTGATGTAGACAACTGGATCCTTGTACCATACTCTTTCCTCTTTGCCAACTCTTGTCAACCTCTTGCCAACTCTGTGCTTATGCTCCCGATCGAAGCTTTCGCGGCGACCCTACTCAACTCATAATTGTCCCTGGCCAAAGTCCTCGTTCCGTGCCACACAGAAGCGAGTCGATAGCAAGTCGAAGACTTTTCTGGATCTGCAAAAACATCCGCGAAATGGGCTTAGAGGTCACGATTGAAAGTTCTCTAAAAGAAAACCTCAAACACCTGTCAGACAGAATATTTTCTGATAGAGGGTGTACAACACCCTTCCCCAGTTACGAATTTGAATAACGGAATCGGAAGACCAGTTTTGCAAGATGGTAGTACCACTTCGTGTGTTCTCCTCAGTTGCTACACATAACAGTGGTGGATATCAAAAATATTTAAGCGAATTAAGTTCATACATCGAGTCAGTGAATACACTGGTCTGTCACCGGTCAAACTCATGGCAGAGGGAGATTCAAGTTCAGCAGCTTTTGCACATAAAGGACGGGCCTGCTTCACATAACAAGCAGCGCCTTGGGTGACTTAAGGATGACAGGCCTGTGACGACGCATCAGCACACGGAAAGCGTCCGTTGGGTCAACCACATGACCAGTCTTTAGCGGGTGTCTGGTGATCGAAGAAGCTAGCTTGCGTTGTTTGGTCGGGTCATGTTGGG
Organism: Paragonimus skrjabini miyazakii; assembly: GCA_014338405.1. Taxonomy (NCBI): domain Eukaryota; kingdom Metazoa; phylum Platyhelminthes; class Trematoda; order Plagiorchiida; family Troglotrematidae; genus Paragonimus; species Paragonimus skrjabini miyazakii. The sequence continues at coordinate 111,489 of JTDE01001574.1, read as the reverse complement.
TCACGCCACACATCAAGTCCTTGATATATTTGGGCACATGTTCCTTCATTCTAAGGCGGGGGGATCGATCAGTTCTGCCAGTGTAAACCTCACCGTAGCTGCAGGTGAACTGGTAGATAAAGTGTCAAGTGGACAGTATTTTCATCTGCGTCTTAATATGAGGAAGTGTGAGTGGCTTGATGCGACTTAGTAAACGCAGTGTAGATTCGCTGTGCGTCCGTTAGATGACATGTGTGAGTCGTCGCGTTAGAAACGACATATTATTATCATCTCTTTTGTACGGTAATTTTATGTATACCAGCTTCTTTGAAGCGGACATTTCTCGTGGTCTTATTACTTCCGGTTTGCTGTGAAAGTCAATAAAACCCAGTAACCGTTGAAGACCAGGGTCTCACGAATAAATTTTAACTCCGTATCTAATGTATCACTCGTACAAATAGTTCGAGGTCTGTGAACTAGAAAAAGGACCAGCGAGCATTTGTGTTGTATTGGTGATAAACCGGTGGAATTCAGATATTGTCCTCCCCACGTGTACGGTGTACTGATCAACACATTATACCGTCCTTCCGTTGCTTGGTGCTGATAACCAGAAAGGCGAGCGTGTCTTCCATTTTGACTTCGGACGATAACGTTAGATTTCAGTGCAAACGGTCAAATAGGTCCGATAGTTTTCCTATTGTCTTTGTCGTGTATGATAGAGAATGGCCGCCCACTGGAATAACCCTTCGCCTGGTGTCGTTAATAGTTGCCCTAGGATGCAGTTTAAGGTCTTGTCAAACGTCTGTCTGCTTGGTAGAAGTGGTAGGTGAACGATAAATTCTCACTTTTCCCCGTGTCTGTGCTCATGTAGTGACACAGTGTACAAAAGAAGGGGAGCTGCACTAGTTTTTCCATGAATGCGATTAAGAAAAACTCGCGTCCGTGCGGTACCAAAAGACAAATACTTGCCGATCCGAGGAACTTGAGTTTTCGAACTCCCACTGGCGTATCAATTACGGAATCACTGAATGAACAGTCCAGCACGCGCGATTCGGATTGGAAGATGTGTTGCTATTTTTGGTTTTTGGTTCTCTAAAAGTATAGTAGTTAACTATAGACTAACCGTGCATTACACTACCAGTTTCGAGTGGCATATCACTTAGGTACCGCCATAGCTTCTCTGCTATCTCCTGGCTACAGCGTCTCACCTTTGTTGCAAAATGGTCAAAAGATCCACTTGCAGCCTGTGCACAAATTTTGTCCGCGTAAAGGACCATGCGCTACAATGCTTTGGTTGTAATACGTGGTTCCATATTTCTTGCCTTGGCGTTTCTCATTGCTGTACCACGCACTCAGCGCAGCCAACCTAGACTGCATTCAACTCAACTGCGATAGCTGTCGTTCCTCTGGGAAGTTATTTGCCCGTAAAGTAGGCACCACTGGCACTGCAATAGCCGCAGCTGGCGAGTCAGCGTATAATAGATTCATACTTCATAACATCGCCGCCAACGCCAGTGAGCGGCACCCTACTCAGGGTGTGACAGCACAAACTGAACGCAAGCCAAGTGATCAAAAAAGACCGTATGCGCCAGTGGTGGCCGGTGCCCAGAAACCGTCACGTTCAGTAAGTACTGGCATGTCTGTCGCTAAAGCTAAACATTCTGCTGCCCTGGCAAACTTCGTTATAGTGCAGGACCGTCCGGACTGCTTTCATTCGTCTCTCCAATTTCGCCACGAACATGACTGCGAATTTTGGCTCGCCCTCTATGTTCAAATGCAAATCAAACATCAGTGTCATATTCCCATTACCCGTTTCGCAAGGAAGCCTGACTCACCGGGTGCAAACACACCGAGGTTGGTACGGGTTTCCCTTTCGAGTTATTCGGAAACAGAGGAGGTTTTCCTAGCAGCCTTTAAGCTGCGCTCCTATTGCGGCGTCTCAATTTTTCCTGACGTAACCCGGACCGAATGACAACGGAGACACCAAGCAACGGAAAATGCGGTGGTTGTTGATCGTTCCCGCAACGTAATTATCAGAAATGTGCTTGATATATGTTGGGACAATAGCGCGAACGATAATAATCAACGGAAATTTCTTGCCTCTTCCCTAAGACTGGAAAATATGCTTTTGCAGAACATAATGCAAATCCCGCATACTAACCCCATCACAGCTGATTCCCAACAACGGCTCTTGAAAACTACCGTGACTGCCCCCGAGAAAGCTGCATGTATACTAGAACGTCTCCGCCACGAGCGCCATCGGACCCAAGAGGGCATAACCTTCCACTCCAATCATTCCAAAGATGAATGCCAGAAGTTGCGAGCTGTATACCCAGCACGAGCTGCTCGGTTAGTCATCCCCTTAGCTGACCTGAAATCTCAAAAGAAATGTCCAGCAGCCGGCTCAGTCCAAGTCGGCGATAACCCTGCCGATGTGTCCATCATCCCCTAAAAAATCCAGTCCACCATTAGTTCCGGCAACCTGCACTCATTTAGAGTAAATTCTGTCGAATGTGCTTGTACCAACGCCCATAACCATTCATGTAGATCCCTGCTCACTCGTGCGGATACGGACTCACTCAGAGGGCATTCCTTGAAAATTAAATGCCAGTACAGCGGACTTGAGCTAAGGCAAAGTTTCTTCTCGGTTCCGGTCTGCGCAGCCCGGAACTCTCTGTCAGCACATATCGTGAGTGCCATGACGGTCGCTGGGTTCAAATTCCGTCTGGATCGCTACTCTAACACTTAGTCCAAAACCACAGCATACTATTCTGCACACAGCCATGTATATATGGTCGTTTATTGAATTGCTTACACCTGACTATGCATGTGCACCTAGCTATAGAATTGCGAGTTTAACAACAGTAGGCGTGCATGCGTTTGTCTGTTTACTTATCTATTTATTCTCCGCTTTATCCCTTTGGTACAACCGAGAAAAGTTGTGACGCCTAGCTATCCCTTTGATACAGAAATTCCTCGTCTGGAGGAACGGAACCATTAAAAGCTGTGGCTTTCTACTTCCGTCTATCATTAGACCGATCCCCCGCACGGATAAACGATACCTGATCAGGGCTGTAACCCGATGCTGCTAACCTCTGCCAATGTTCCAAATATGCTATCCCTAGAAAAAAGATGACCCTGTGGCCAGGGTGTGGTGATGACAAAGCGAAAACCCGGATTTATCTATAGTAACCACTATGCTTCTGTTCTTGTGATCCGGGCCAGCAATCGTAACTGGTGAAATAGGTTTATCAGGCACCACTCCCACCCGACCTCTGCATCCCAGGATATCTAGGAGGAGCGAAATGGGCTTACCAATATACACACGGCCACACCTCTAGAAAAAACTACAAAAAGGCAACCCATGCAAAATCGGATGCGTTGCAGAGCATGGTTAGCCAGCTTCCCGTTCCTTCCTTGAAACAGTATATATCCTGTGGAAGGTCGCTTTCGCTGAGCGCAAGAGATATCACATTTATACCCATATATATGTATACATATTTTCTTCTCTCACCTTCATATTTATGTAATGGGATGCATTCTCCTCCCCCAGTGTTCTTGAGCTATTTAACTATATTAGATTTATAGTCTGTCAGCAACGAACTTAACTAGAGTTTGTTGATTCGCACCTAACACGAACGTACTAGGAACCTCAGCTTCACTGTCGCGAACTAGTTACGTTGAGCATGAGCAGCTCGGGGCTAAGCATGAACCAGGATCAGCGAGTCCGTGGGTGCAAGCCTATACGAATGCAGACGTACCATACGTGCTGGGTTGCGGAGAATATGTTAGTAGTAGTGGGTACATGATGTAGATGTATGCGTCAGTTCGTACAGATAGGCATTGGCGAGTATGGATGTTGGGACGTATGTGATAGTAGGCATGGCTAAACATCGATGAGTAGGGATGCATATCTTCAGTTCGCAAGCTGAGCCGTTCTCATGTGTGTGTGTGATTTCTCATGAGTAGAAACAACAGTGCCGAAAAAGTATACTCTAGTTGATGCTCTTTTCCTCTATTGTAGAGAGATCGCGTGTGGATACCTCACGTGAAATAAGAAAACTTGAGGTCAAAGCGTTGAAGGCCTCGGGCTTATCGACGCAAGAATCTGGACAATCCGGCTCCTGACCGTCATCTGTCCTGTAGACTGAATTGAACTGGATTGAACTGAACCCAAGGAACTCATTGAATTTGAACCATAATGTCTCTTCAAAACTCGTGTGACACGTCAAGCACACTAACATATCATGGCGAGAAAGATTAATCACTAGTGCCTTCTGATTGTTCTTGCTTGCACAGACTACTGTCAGATATTTCACTTCTATACATAATATTTGGGAATTGATCGTTTAAATTGGTGACCCTGCCGCCTGATACGAATTCTTGAGAGGCGGTCGTTGATTCCTTTATATGCTTGCGCCTTACATGTTTATCACGACCGCTGTATGCAATATATCCTCTGATTATAAGACATCGAGAACTTGTGTTGCTCAGTATGTCTTCTGAATTGGTGGATCATTTCCGGCAAGTTACAGGTAATTTTTATTTGCTGGATAATTGTCTGTTACTTCCCAGGCACAGATGAGGAGACTGCCCTGTCTTTTCTGTCCGCGTGCAATAATAATTTAGATATGGCTGTTAGTTTATATATGGATGAATCCAATATTCCTGGGACAACTACATCTGATGAAGAATACCGTAGTCCAATACCGCAACGTACTGAGCAGCTCTTGCCGGTTGAATTGCCTATGTGTAAGTCTCTCGACAAGCAACTGGTATAGTGTAATTTGTAGTACTTTGTTGTCAGTACTCCTTACTTATAGGTTGCTAGTTACTGCTAGTGACATTTGTTATCCGTACTGTGTTCCTTCGCTCATCTGGTCGTGGGGAGCGCGCCCAAATTGACGCCGGGCTTACCCATTGACTTCTGTATGCCTGATTTTGACCAAACGGCATAGTAGTTTTCCCTCTCATATTATAGATGTGCACTTAACTCTTATTGACGACCTACAAGTGTATATGTATTCAGTCGTAACTATATACCTGCCGGACGTCTCTTTGAAGAATGTGCATTCGTTCTTTCAGGGTCCACCGAAGCCCATGACTGTTTAGCCGGATTCTTATGGCAGTAGGGGAGTTTGTAGTCGGTGGGTGCTAGGGGCTGTTCTGCCGTAGTATTCATTTTGGGTACCCATTATGGTGAATCCGAACGCCAGGTGATGGACACGAAGCAAAAGGTAATGAAACTAAAAGGAACTGGCCTACAGTAGTTCATGAAGGTGCATAAGTTTCGAATTCCACAGTATAAAAGAAGGTACTTCCGGTAGATTTGATATGTCTTGCTGCCCCAAAGTTATCTCGAGTTCACGGTGGACATAATCGTCGAGACAGGTGCATCCGGAAATACACTGAAATACATCACAAATTCCGTTGGTGTTCAAGTCCCAGGATATCGGCGCAAAGGGGACACGGAACGTCATAAGATCGAACGGTTTGCTACCTTTGAAAAGAGTGTACTTTTCGACTTATGTTTTAAACACCAAGTGTGCATGTGTACTTTGGAAAAGTGAAAGATGAGAAAAGTGATAAGGGTTACGAAGTACAAAGTGCCGTACAAGTGACACTATCTTTTCTCCCCGGTGCGACCAAGTTACTTTTCCCGTGAAGTTACACATCACATAATATTGCCGCCGTTGAGCTTTTGTAGCTTCTAGGTAAATTTTCTGCTTGCTGTTCCGAATCCATAATTGCCTTGCGCTGCTGCCATTCGAGGCTACGCGTTAACACTGTAACCGCACTTTTTTCACTTTTTATTTGAAAGCTGTCTATGGATGAACCTGGGAGCCAGCCTTCTAACATAGTTCTGGTTCTGCTGGCTACCATGAAGCCGTGCGCACACATTCCTGTCAGCAACGCAATCGAAATACCTTATCCACCGAAGATTTAGCCTGTTATACGTTTGCCATTTTAATTGCGTGAGAGTTCGTCCGGCTTGCAGTATAACGAGAATTCGTGGGGCGAGTGTTGCGTAGCCAATCCTACTTAATCGTCATGATCCCTTGTGAAGCACGACGTGACTAGACTTATAGCGCATCGCTTCACCCATGTAACAGCGGGGTTTCATGACACGTAGTGGGCTTTCTACTAGCTACGGCACTGATTTGCTTTGTGGTTGGATCATGTTTATTTCGATTCGTGGTTACTTCAATCGCTTTTCTGAAGCATGGGCACAGTGACATTATTCGTCCTTCATAGCCTTACGAGACATCACCTGACAAAAGTCCGGTTTGTATGACTTCTGCGCGGCTGGCGCAAGTCTGTGCCTGCGTTCTTTGTCGTGAACAATAGTACATCAGTGGTTGATGCTCGCGCTTAACTATCACGCGCCCTTGCAAGAAAGTCACTTAATACATGGATAACGTATGTCTAACCTCAAAGTTTAGGCACCAGGGTACCCGCGTCGTACTAACAAACATTCTGGTTGAAAGCGAAAATAAGAGAAGACGGTCTTATTGCAGTCTTTTTGTTTTATATTAATTCTGCCCCATCCAGCCGTTGTTAGCCCACCTATTTTGCACCTTGTGCCAGTGCTGCTGCTGAACTCGTAAATCTTATGACAGTAGCCTAATAGGTGTTTCTTGGCTTATGGGCTTGGTGTAACCCTGACGTTCTAAAATTCGTTTTGGCATATCGCGTTTGTGTGAAATTTTTTTTACATGACTTCAAAGCCTAGTCATTCCCTGCGGGTGGTGTCCTAAGAGTGGTTGCTTTCGATCACGCCGGGGTGGAAACTCCACTCTGTCACTGTTTGAAGCATCCTTTATAGACGGCAGACTGCTGACAATTAGCCGTAGGATTCTTGTCCCACACGTTTAACCAATGTCTTATCCAGTATGCCTCCGAACTGATGTGGACTCTTAATTCGTTGGCTCCAAATGAAGCCTCCACGAAAATCCCTTATTTTGTTAACTGAGCTTTCGAGCTGTTACGTGAGGTCCTCCGGTTTGGCTCATCCGATAAACTCCACATCCTGTAGCATCTCATATCAGGCTGTTTAGTTAGAAGCTTGGATAGACTCCATTCAAGCCAGTCGTCTTCCGCAGCACAGACTATCCAGGTTTGTTCTAAAGTGTCGTTTCCCTGACAGATTAGTGCGCTCCTTTAGCTTTCCCTATGTTTCTAGCGGTTGCTCTCCTTAATCCTAGTCCGCAGGCACCAAAAGCTAGTTCAGTAAACATCTCGCAAACCCTTTCAGATTTGGTACTGGATGTGTGCTTCGTAGTCGAAACGCACATATACGATCAAGGTGGTGTTACTTATTTGATCTCGTCCTCGGTCGGTGGTCCTCTTTTTGGGTTTATGGTGAATCCGAATCTTGTGCTCAGAGTGAGTGGAGATCGTACTGGGATCTTTAGCCAAACGAGGCTTATTCTAACGAATCAGTGCGTGGCTGTTCATACGCCGTCAACTGTACTACTCTGGTCATAGTCTGTAGACACACAAGGAAAACGTTTATTCCTCATATTTGCCAGGTACTGGTTCCGATGCTTACAGTAGTGCGTTCTGTGGTGCCCTCTTCCGTATCCTGAGGTAGTATAAACACTTGTTTACATGTTAGGTGGACTCACCTTGGTTCCTTCACTCTGTAATGGCTTAATGGGGTTTTCCGTGTTCAGGTGGAACGCACTGACAATGATAATCAGTCGGTGCACTTATGCTCTTTCGGACACCATCTGGAACTGTACATTTTAACACAAAGATCGGTAGATTGTCACATGGAGATCATCCTGTGCAGTTCAACGGACGCACGTTGATCACGTTGACGTCGGTTGTTGGTTGTTATCCCCTCTCAGAGACTGCCGTACGGTTTAGAATAATCGCCTTTATCCACATCACGTCGTTATTTGTGCCAGCCCCAATTTCTAAATGCTGGTTATATAAAATGGACAGTTGGAAATTAAAATTGGAGCCTGCAGGAAACACTCGTCAGCCAGCAGTGACAGTCTAACTATTCGGGCCACAGTTGCACCGTGATCCAGACAAACATTGGGCAAACATTTCAACAGCTGTACGAACTAATTGAAGGAAGCCTGTCTAAGAGGGGTACTAACTGAGTGAAGCTTTTGAACAAGCTTCAGTGGATCTTTAGGACACCGAATTAATTAGTCACCTTCATGAGCTGAAACGCAAACTGACGAAAGGTCTGCGTAAAGACCGTGAAATGTGTGTGATCAAGCGAGCTACAGATTGACGATTTTCTATAAAAAAAATACGAAGCAGTCGAGTGTTGTGTTTTGTTATTCGTGATTTTACTGGTTGTCAACAAGGAGCTAGTGAGAATGCGCAAATTAACAGCTTGTCGTGACGGTTGAGTGTTTTGTGGAGCAACTCAACCGACGTGAGCCAATGGATCCAGCCCTGAACGTTGGAGATAATGGTGTTGATTGTGGCATCCCAAACAGCTGTTTGTTGGATAGCGGAATGGGTTTGGAGTTCAGGCTGTAAAGACGCCATGAAGGTATGGTACTTGGTTATCTTCCTTCATCCATGTTAAGCTTTTAAACAGTTGTGGTAATAACTTGTCTGAAATAATCACATTCTTTGGCTCTGCTTATGAGACCGTACGAGTGCATTGTGATTAGTGCTTGTCAGAGTTCATTCCCACTTGCAAAGTGACAGTTGAATGTCACGTGGTAACCTCGGATGTTAACCTGATCCCTATCGCTTCCAGGATACTTAGTCTCACACGACAAGGGCTTTAGAGCATGAATGCAAAATCGCGAAAAACTAGTGGATTCTCGTTCTAATCATGTTTTTATCTTTCAATAGAGTTTAAGGTATCACCACTCTATCTCTGCTAACAGTCGTTGTTTTTGTTTCTACGGTTAGGTTTATTCTGCCTCTAGAAGTATTCTTAGACTGCAGAGCGGCTTTTGGGTCTGTCTTGCATCATATTATCTGAGACGGTCTCTTTCGTAAAAGAGTTACGTTCGAATGCATTAATTTGCCAAAATCTCCTTATGCTGGTTTATTAGTGCAAAGTAACTGTTTAGTATCTCCCCTTTGTCAAATGACGTAGGTATGCGGTGGATATTATGGAGATTGTATTCGAAAGTTCTGGGGATCTCGTATTAGACCTTTTGTGGACCTGTAAGCTGAAGGACGTTGTGTAAGTAGACGATGTTGCTTTATCTTATTCCTTTGTGAGTCATCCTTGTCATCATTTTCGGGTTTGAGACGTACCCGTGGGTGCTTTGGCTAGGACGGCCGTTCGCCCTGGCAATGGTCTACGGAGTAGTAGGCCAATAATGAAGTGCAAATGTGTAGGGAAGAAGCAGAGAAGAAGGACGGACAAAACAATGGAGTTCCATGAGAAAGAAGTTATCAATTTTCCGGATACAAGCTGGCCATTGATTGCAGTACAGTAGCATGCCAAAGTTTGCTTCCAACCGACAATGTGGATGGTTGCGAATAACTCAACAAGGTAGACGGCACTTATCAGCCTGGCCCATCGGGACAGTCAAGGTTATCACAACCTGTGAGCACGCTATCGTCTGACCGCCTTGCTGTTTCTCCAACCTTCAGCACTCATACCAAACAATGAGCGATGAGGTAGATGTCTCGCAATATCTGACCGGACCAGCGAAGACTATGTATTTCCGTCATCTCGGCCACTGATTGCGAGCTTGCACATTTCCAAAATACGCGCTAGCAGTCTATCATGTTGTTCACCCTGTCAACCCATGTGGTGAAGACAACGGTGGTCAAATATCGAGGGTTTAAATGTATCTTCATACGAATGGGTCAGACCTCTGATACATAGAGCAAAACTGAAGTTGCACACGCACGGATACTTCGTCTGCAAAAGTACGGGCTAATGAGTTGACACCACTCAGATAAGTGACAGGATCAACGGTTTCAAGCGGTCTGTCTGCATAACGATGACACTAAGTGCCAATCCAACCCTTCAACAGCGCTGCACACTTTGTAGATGCAGTGTGCATATCATACTGGTCAGCCATATTTAATCGGTTCAGTATGATCTCCATGTTCACTGCGGAAGAACCAAGTAAGGGCAGTGTCGTCCGCATATTCAACTTCATTCACCGTACTATCTGGCAGAGGCTTCACTGTGAAGTACTCGGCGCTTCCAAGTGCTCGCTTCAGAACATTATACATAACAAAGTTGAAAAGAAAGGAGAGATCGGACATCCCAATTGAAGACTGCTTTAGGAAGAGAAGGCTTGGAATAGCTGCCCACAAATGCGTACTGTTCGGTCAAAAGGGATATGTAACATTCGATATAGTGGTGTATTTTACTGGGATTCCTCTGCGACGGGACATCCCCAGAAGGTGTATCGGGCAACCAAGTCATCACAATCCTTTCCAGTTTTTAGCCACACCAGTGGGTTCTGTGGGTCGGGTTGCTGTTGGTTCTGACAGTCGTCCACAAAACAGCAGGGTGCTATAGAAATACAGAAGTATGGCGAAGGAAAAACAAACGAACAGATAAAATAGGTGTGCTTCACAACATAGAAGGGTCAACAAGTTTGCGGATATGGGCTTGCCGTTGACTGCGATAGTGCCATATCCAGGGTTGTTTCCAACCAGCGGTGCGGATAGTTGCGAACTCTTCAACCAGGTTGGCCACAGCCACCAACCTGGCTCAGCTGACGCTTAGGGCTTATATAGCCAATGATTGCGTCATCACCTGACCGTCTTGCGGTTTTCCCTAGCCGTCAGCAGCCGCGACCATTGACTGAGAAAAGGACTACCGATAATCCGTTGTGTGTTGCAAGGTAAGTAGATGATTGGTACACCTGCAACCAGCCCGGAAACCCCCTTGTTTTCCTCTTATCTGTTTCTCTGTGTTTCAGAAGCCGCCGCATCCTGAGCCCCATGAACAGTTTGGACGCGATAAAAGCGAGACTATTATATCTGCGGTTTATCATGTGATGTCTTGACACCTTTGCAGGGGGAATGGGAATGACTGTTGATAATCGTCAGTTGCGAGGCACTTTCTCAGAGGGATGTGGCCAATTAAGACAACAATTTCCCACCGCTATTTTTGGAGAGAGCCGGGGAAAGATGATCTAGACCCGGGGCTTTATCACATTTCAGTGTTTTAAGCTCCAAACCATTTCGATTTCGGACGAATAATCATGTGAAATGTCAACTAACCACACAATTTCTGTTGTTCACAGTCGATTGAGCTGAGTTAGACCATCTGAAGTGATTCTTAGGATGCTGACCCCATCTGTCAACTCGCAGCAACAGGCCGTAAATTCGTGTACCACAGTTATTGAATTCAGTTACACTTACTCCTTTTCGATGGTCAATACAGTCACAAATGAGGGAACAGCATCCTGCTAGCCCTCCGACAAAAGGTCTTTTCCTTCTTTCTGTTTGGTAGGATAAATGAGCCCAGGCTTTCCGTAAGTTTTCGTTTTGGCTCTTGGCGGATTTTGTTGTAATTGAATTTAGTGAGGATCGGTCGGTGACTGTTCATATATTCTGCTTATTCAGCATAAGTATGTTTCTGTCTTGTATGCGGTGCTTCTTAAGAAGTGCCTGCTTCGTAAGAGGTCCACATAACCGCCGATATTTCTGTCTAACACCCATTTGGATAGCGCCACTGTTGTAATCCGGTTTAGCTGTCATTGGCAGAAATCTATTTGCGTCGTACCTGCAGTGCTTCATTGGGACAAGCCTGTTCGAAGCAGGTTCATATAACTTGAGTATTTCGCCCCTTCAACTCTACTGTTATAACCCGGGTAGTTTAAATGTCAGCGCTGTTTGATGAGCGTTTTGTTTACCCTCTTCGTTCAGTTTTTGGCTGAACATTTTGCCTATGAACAGTTGGTCTCCGGTTAAACGATGGAACGCAGCGGGCACGAACAACGGCACGATTTGAATCAACGTGGTTACTCCAAAAGAAACGACAATCTTTGATGGAATGGCACCAGCGATAGTTGACGGCTGTGTGATCAATTTGCATCCGCGGTTGAGTTGTCGATGATGGTCTCCACGTGTTACACTGTCGTCTTTCGGTGAGATGCACACAAGTGTAACAGTTGATCGCCATTGACAATATCTCGCACCCGGAGACAAAGCCTATCACCTGGCCGTTTCTCCTATTGAGTTAGACGACCACGCTGTACTTCCATATCACTAGCAAGTACAGTGAAGCCCTGCTTTGTATTTTGTCCCAAAAGATCGAAGAAGGCGTTGTAGACTGGGCTTATGACGGTATCCAAACTATTGTCCGTTGAAGCGTATGTAGATATGACAAGTGAGGAATGCTCTTCTTGTCTATGTCGACGGACTTTAACCGAAGCAATAAATCGGACGGCACATAGGCGACTATCCACTGGAATCCAGTTGAGCAGGCTCTGCTTTGCACTAATTTAGTGGATTCCCCACTTCGGCTTGACTGCGAGATTCAACTTCACTGTCTTCAGAGACCTTGAGAGGGAACCATCGGTCCGTAGAATTATCCTGTTGTGAGTTCAGATGAGGGTCAACGCTTGGATCGTAAAGACAGGTTTCAAAGACAACACACGCGTATTTCCATACCCGAGTCAGCGCTCGCCAGAGCAGTATGATGACCTTTTTGTCGGAGAGTGCGGACACTGAAAGCGCTAATCTTTACCAACTGTTTTGACTTGAAGTGAGGAAAAGTAGGAACAGAGGTAGAAGAAAGTGAAAATGACTGGACTGATCTGCTTGCTCAGCGATCATTTCGGATACTTTTCAGTTTGTGCCTCAGAAGGCTAATTAGCCTAATGCGTGAACCGCGCAGATATTTTAGTGAAAACCCTGTTAGAAGTCTCTTACTTTAACACTTTTCCTGTGAGGATAACACAACAGAGTGTTTCCTTGGGGGAACCTTTGCGATCCACTGACTCAAAAGTGACTCCCTTGGCATTCAAGGCTTGCTTGGTCCGAGGCACTGTAAATGAGACATTAATATCTTATTCTTTTTAGTGTTGCGTACAGTAGATGTTTTCACAGTTACTTCATTCATGTGAAAGCTAGCGTTTGTTTTTGACCGTATTGATTAGTATGCTTGGGGTCAACTCTTGGTCGGTTGGAATGCTTTTCGTTTGACGATACATTTTCTTACCATCATCTTGATGTTACGGAAAACAACTGTGCTACAAATATAAATATAGTCTTGCCGTATACTCAAAGAATCGTGCATCATTACCTACGCACTCCTACATTTTCAGTAGTGTGGGTGTAACTACTTTTCGTGTGGTCACACTTTTGGCTTTTCTGATATGATTGCGCTTGAAGGAATCAAAATTGCAGTCAGCATAGCTCTCCAGATCAACGCAGCACTTAGGACTACCAGCACTTCAAGGTAGCAGAAGAGGTCTGGATATTGTACCGACCCTTATTAGCATTCTGTTACTAAGTTCAACGAAGGTGAACTGTAGCACGGCACTGCACATACATGTTTCACCATTACAGGCTAAGTGCTGCAAACCACCCTGCCAATTTTTTGTATAACTATCTCTTGTAATCAATTACTTAATTAAGCACTATGTTCTGCTGCGACGATCAACATTAGCCGGAGCCATAATATCTATACTTATAACTCAAAGCTGAGAAAGCTGTACCCTCGATCCCGGCGACACAACTATACAGCTGCCAGTATGTTTGGCGTATGCTGTGCCAGATCCAGTATATTTACTTAAGTCATCGAAACAGGGATTTCTGGAATTAAACACTCTCGGTTGTCGTGAGGTGTACTGTTTCAAATGTCCAGATGGCATTTGCTGATGGTGCGGTTTATCGGAGATCTCCCAGTGTCACGACTGCGTCACCCGACGGATGGACATTGGTTACCTCGTAAAGGTGACGGGGGAGTTGAGATCTGTGTCCATGGTGTCGGCGGACGTGAACAGCAATACGGACAAGAATGCTGAAGGGAATATAGGAAACAATGGAGCAGCTGGCAATGAATATAATTCAACTGAGAACATCGTTACAGAAGAGCGACAACCAAGAAGGATGCTTCGGCAATGGCAGAAAAGGGTATTGGTGGGAGGAGTACTCCAACCGACGATTCAGGCGGTTTAAAGAATAGTGTCCCGCGGTCGTTCTTTTTATTGTACGGACCAGCTAGCAGTGGGTGCTGTTGAGAATGGGTTCGTACGTACATGTGTTGAGGTTGAAGCGAAAATAGAACAATGTCTTATTGTTATCGAATGGGCTGTTTCGTTGATTGTTCATTGAAGGAAGCAGTAGTAAGAATGCATTATTGGAGAACATAGTCCACTAGTTAATGGTGGGAATGATTGCGGGGTGTATGTTGACAGCCATAACCTGAAGCACCGTTTTGTTACCTCTCCGAAAACTATGCGTACGACCCTTGGAGCCGATTTCCTCGCTGCAGTGGATGCTCTATTTGACCTGAAGCTCAAAAAGCTGTTGACCAGGCACGGTTCTCTGACACTATCGAGGCAGCAACAGAATGGCGTCAAGCCAGTGAAGTCGGCTAGGATTCCCACTTGCGCAGTCCATTTACTTCAGTCCTCTACCGTAAAGTACGTCGAGCTATTCACAAATGACAATGATCCGTACGGCTTCTGCAACTGGATTCTGCAGGGCATTCCGGCTGCACGAACTCAGCATATTACCAGTTCATTCAGAAAAAAAGTAAAATAGCAAACACGAAACAAATGATTATCGAATAAACCAATATTTCGTACAACTCGCCTGTTGGATCAACCTTTTTACTTGGGGATGGATCAACAAGCCTCTAGACTGGATCAGGACTGAGGGACTCTGAGGCAAGTTTGTATGATGGGCATTATGTCCGCATACTTATGATCTTGCGATTATTCACGTGTCACTTCCTGACCTATTCTGCTGCATCAGCGGCGGTGGCGGTGTAGGGAATGAAATAGAGGCGCGTATTTCCAAGGCTAGAGCGGTGTTTACTAATCTGAGGCACTTATAACGACAGGAAAGTATCTTTCTGATGCTTAAGGGTCGCGTATATCAGACAACAGTGAGGGCTGTATTACTTTACGGCAGCGAAACATGACCCCTCAGGGTAGAATACGTGAACCGTCTTCAGGTGTTTGACCACCGATCTCTGCGTTCAGTCACTCGTATCGGGTGGCACCGTCGAGTAAGCATCGAGGAGGTTAGTAAGCGGGTGTTTAGCATTGATTGTCAAACGAGTTCTTTTGTTCATTCACTACATTTGCACAGACTTAGATGATTAGGTCATGTTCTAAAGATGCCAGCTAGTCATTTGCAACATCTAGCACTATTTACCGACGCTGCGGCCGACTGGCGTAAGGTGCGAGGTGGACAGATGACCTGACGTAGATAAGTGAAATAGTTCACGAAGAGGTTGGTCACTATAGATCGGGTTCATCTCCCAGGCTGGGGCCCTCGCGATTTGCAGATACGGTGGCTTGAGACGTTAAGTGAGATGGCGGCTAACCGAGTTCAGTGGTGTGATTGTTGTCGTTGTTTGACTGAGTTGTCTGTGAAGTGAGTGCACTTGACGTGGGACAGTAAAAGCCGTAAGGAAGCTGTCTTGCTGATGACGCCTTACTTTCACTTATAGTTCGGTTGTTTGTTTGCAGGGTGTAGGCGCCTTGATGTTGTATGTTTGAATGCAGACGTAGCTATTTTTAGTAGTTAGGTCTCGCTCCTTTTCTTTTTTCTTCTCTCTTCCTAAACAAGGTTTGTTTCTTTGTGGTTGTGTGGCAGTTAAGCATCAGTGTGAACCACTGATGTATTGCTGTCTATGATGATGATGATGATATTCTGCCACTTCGATGTAGTGGTCAGGCTTGTGTACTGCATCGCTCCGGAGGGCTCTACTGACCAGGACTTCGGTCCTGGTAGGGGCAACCGTGTTAAACGGGCGAACGTGGAGCAGTCGGATGAAAAACTGATGCACTCATGGGGTTGTATGTCGAACTACTGAGCAAGTAGGAGCGCCTATGTAATGAGGCACCATCTTATGAGCATACAGCAGGACTTGCGAGACTTCTGTCTTCTGAATAGGGAAGAAGGATGTTAAGCAAGTTGCCCTCAAACAGAACTGTCACACGGTCATCCAACTGTTAACTGACCCCCGACGTATTATCCTGTGCTGTAGAAAAACCTTTCCCGTCAGAAGTCTGGTCATCGTTACCTTGAGCATGACCACAACGTATTGTGGCTCAAACGGTGGCTCACCAACAGTGAGGTGGGATAGCGCAGAGGAAGACATTACTAAAAAGGTTACAAAATAATAAAAGATGACTAAGCACACGAGCTGGAAATGATAGGAATGCAGGTACACCATTAGCTGCGGCACATCTCGGATAGCATTTCTCGCCGGCGATTTGGGCAATCACGAGAACCATGGCTAGACAGGCCACCCCTGCCCACCTTACTCAACGAAACGACGAGACTGGACCTTGAGGCGGTATGACGTTTTGCGCGCCTTGATGGCCTAATGGGCTAAACTGGACGATGTGACAGTCACTCATACCAGACAGCCCGATAAGTAGAGGTCTGACAAACCAGTCTCCTTGTCCTCCAGGTTGAGGGTCCGAAAAAGGTTGTCATCTTTTTCTGGAGAAAGTACTAGTTTGGATACAATACCACCCACCTGCATTTGAGCCAAAGTTTTAGCTTGGGAATCCTAGTCGTTCTCATGTATAGGTCTGGGCTTCCTGGCAATATTTCAGCCCATATACAACCATAAATACTCACAACACCAGCGGTTCTATACTGCATTGATCGTCTCGCATTATAAACCGTGTCGTCGTATCTGTTGCGTACATCAGGATAAACAGGCGCAAACATAACCCTCTCACTATCCTATCAAATTTATCTCTCAGGCTCATCCCATCCCCATCTCTACTTATCACTCTACAAGTCCCACAACAGATATAGCTAATCCTAGTAGTTCTGTGTCGGTGAGTCCCATCTATTACGTTTCAGCGACAGGTCTCCCTCGCCTCTTGCGTAGACCTAGAATACGCAATAATTTAAGTGCTTTCAACGTCCGCACTCTAAAACAGATAGGTAAACAAGCCACCCTTGCTCGAACACTGGACTCGTTGAATGTCAATGTCTGTTACATTTCGGAGACTACAGTCCAGGACAGTACTCAGCTTATGGAACTAACAGCACCCGCACTGTCTATCCGATACTGGCTATACGCTTTCGGTGACTCCACGGCCACCACCACCGGTCAGGCTGGATTGCGTTCAGTCCTCAACATGACAGCCGCATGCGAATTAATAGATTGCATTTCTGTCAGCAGCTGACTTTGTAAGTTCCGCTTGACAGGTTGCATTGAGGCCAGCTCTAGTCGTGGAATCTTCGTAACTCCTTTCACTGTTTCCGCTTATGTTCCAACTGACTAGTGACATCAGTATTAGGAACGTTTTTCCCCTCGAATCTAGCCACTCTCTGGTTCTGATGCAGTTATTTTGGTCAGAGATATGAACGCCCAGGTAAGCCGCTATGGTGAGGCCAAGTCTTGTTTTGGTAGTAAGTTGAGGATACCATTATAGCGCCTGGATAATGGCGAATGGCTGTTGCAATTGTGCGCTGAGCATAAGCTATTCTTAGCCACCACTAGTTTTAGACATCGTGCGCGTCATTGTTATACCTGGCGCCCTCCTTCTCCGAATCAGGCCTGATCTCAGATAGACCGCATAGCTGTTAATTATGTATGGCGAGGCTCCATTCAGGACTGTCGTTCTTATTGGAACAACTACTGATATTCAGATTATGTATTGGTACTTTTACTGGGCAATGACCCCATTGTCAACAGCGGCTGGCTGTTGAGAAACTGGCTATGCAGTCGGTAAAGCATAAGTATCAAACTAGCCTAGAAAGCAGGCTCATCGGTTCTGACTCCGAAGATCTTATTAGCTGCTGGGCCCAAATCTCATAAGCAGTTTATGAAGCAGGTACTGTAGCATGCGGCACAGGGGCACATCAATTAAACAAACGTTGGAACTCGGAGAAACCCCTGGGGTTGTTGGAGTCCACACGGAACATTCCTCTTGGTAGTTCACTTAACAAGTTTGGGATGGATATTCGTAAAAAGCTGAAGCATAGCGTGGTCGCTGATCATGAGGCTTGGCTAGTAGGAATGTAAAAGAAACGGAAACCTCTTTTGTCTCACGGAACATCCTTAGAATGTTCAAGCCTAGTGCTAGTGGTCCAAGGTGACCGTCTGTCAGTGAAACTGTCAGCGAGGCAGATGACACTCATCCGTAATACGTCCAGAAGGTTAGGGCGTTGGATGGAACACTTTGAGGTTCAGTTTATCTGGTCTCCTGCTTCTAGTATACTGCCGCCACAAACTTGTAATGTACCATCACGGTCGATAGGCTTAGGACCATCCACTAAGACAGGTTCGCAGTTGCATTTCTATTCTCAATCTCAATGGGACTGCTGACCCAGATGATCTCATGCCGGCATTCCTCAAAGAAAGTGAGAAGGACCAACAGTTGCCGTATTTCTCGACTATAAAGGTGCATTCGATTCGGTGGATCGATCCGCACTTTAGGTGTGCACCGACATGTTGTCGGCGCTTTATTCCCGTACATCAGCTGAAGTTAGGATTTACAGTGAACTGTCTGACAGTTTCTGCACCAGGTGTGGCGTATACCACGGCTGTTCATTTTCACCATTCTTGTTTAATTTTGTCATAGGCGAAATACCGAAGGACTGTTTGTGGTTCTCACAGGATGGCAGCGTGGACGTCCTGCTTGGTGGAAGACTGACTGATATTGATTATGCTCTTGAAAGAATACGTTGGCTTGTCCATGGTATAGTAGTGCGCTTGATAGAAATCGGATTCTCCTCGTAACAATGAACATGGAAAATTTTGATCCCGAAAATAACGCGACTGTCCATGTTAATTGCTCCCAAGACAAACCAGAAGATGGGTGCAAAAAGCAACTTTGTTCCGCTCCAACAACGTGTGCGACAAGGAGAAAATTACAAGGTATGTATGTGGTGCATAGCGGCCTACAAACATTGTCGAATCAGAACATCGAAGGACGGTCACCAAAAATAATAGCTAAGGTCACTAAGCCACCAATGAGCATAGCGGAATAAAGACTGAACAGGTAAAAAATAGGGAAGGTTACCTCTCGACTGTTGACAGCATTTCCGCACATTCTTACGGGATACTTGTGCTTATTGTCCAGGAACAATAACGTTAGTTCTGTCGAATGTTCACTTTTGATAGGTCGTTCTTCAGGTCGAAAGCATCCAGCTATATATCGAGTTGTGCGGTTGGTCCTACCTGATCGCCCAGTTCATTTTCGCGATTTCAGTGAATCCGGTTTGCGTGCCGCACACGTGGCTTACTCGTTGACAGTAGTTTTCAAAGTTAGAGGAAGTGAGCTAAGAACCGTTGTCTGTTACCAACGTCTCTGGCAGTCAGAAACAGATGAAGAGTTCCGATAGATTCTGTATAGTACTGTCCGTATTCGGCTGTTGTAGGCTGTGAACTTCCCGCTACTTGGTGTTTACGTCGACAATAACCAGATACGTTGTGTCATTGAGTTGTCCGACAAAATGAAGCCTTTGTCAGGGTCTTTGAACTGCTAGTCAAGTGTGCAGTTAACATTTAACGGAGTTTTTGCAGCCAGGCAACACTATGTTTATTTTTGGCAGTGTTTCTCGATTCGTTTGTCCATTCGTGACCGGCAGGCAAAACTGCGCGCCAAGGACTTCATTCGGTTGATCCTTGGGTGCCCACTGTGGAATTGCGTGAGCACCTGTCGTTGTAGAACTTCCGGTACTGCTGCTTTGTCGGCAAACGCTTCGCATCCGTCTACGATTGTAAACGCTTCTTGACGATGGAAGTATTCCCGTAGGCCGCCATTGGGGTTTATGTGTGGCCAAGTTGTGCGGATGAACGTCATTATTTGCTTCAAAATTGGGTTCAGTTTTGTCGCCTCCTTGGTCGTCTCTGCTGTCACTGGAGGTGCTCGGACAACCCAACTGAGGATGAGGTGTACATCAGGTTCAATATTGACCGCTGCGATTATTTTGTCCTAGTCTTTTGGTACCTGTGATCCGGTGAGTCTGGATAAAGCGTCAGCTTGACGGAAGCATAGCCATTTTCCAAGCCGTTGTGGTCGTTGATGGGCGCGTCGTCCAACATATGATCTGAATCTAGGTACGTTCTCCAGTATGAACGACAGTCGATTGCCAACATTGTGTCGGTCGGTGAAAGCTCGTCTGCTGATATAAAGAAGTCAAAAAATCTGGGAAGTGGAAAGACTTTCACAACGTCGCCAGCGAAGTTGTATGGCACATATCGGACGTGCGGAAACCAAAGAATGTTTTTTACCGTTTGAAATATCGGCAGCTAAAAACGTGCGTTGTAAAGAAGGTGCTTGTGAAAAGGCTGTGGCTGCATTACTGCCGACGGAGGTTGCGACACATTAGCTATGGAAAATAGTTTGTTTCGTGGTTATGTTCTCAGTTTCCTTGTAATAGCTTCTCAGCGATGATCAACTTCTCAGGCTATATGTTTTTTGCGGTCACAACAACGTTACAGTTTGCGCAGTCGATGGCTTGGTTTACGGTACTCGTGACTTTTCTCGTTGTTTTGGGCTTGAGTAGTCTCATTTTGTTCTTGGGAATCAGTGTGTTGTATGGTGACATGCTTATATTGCATGTTTTCAAGTGGTATTTTTGAACGCTCGTAGCTCAACTTACATTCGTTACAATCCTTTCTACAGTATAACTTTCTAAACGTCTAGAACCGAGGTGAGGTTCAAAGATGAAAATACTAATGGTGATGATGATGACGAGGATGATGGTTGTAGTGAGCAACCACTGATATACCGCTGTTGATAAAGGCAGTAATGATTGTCGTGCCAGTCAGCCAATTTTTCAGTGTAGTTCGATCGCTTTCCATATCTGCCCAAATCACCTTATCCGACCAACGCAAACAGGTTCTTTGTGTCACAGTTATCTTCGTCTTATACCCATGGGTTTCAGCGCTACACTGACCTGATGTTTTATCGAACTGAATTTAATTAGAGCATATGTCTATGTAACAGTTCGCCGACAGCTTCTGTTATTTATCCATCTAAATAAGCTAGTTTTGTTAAAGTTTCACATTGATGAATGCCATTTTGGTGTCATTCAAAAATTCCATTGGAATTTCCAAATCGACCATCATTTGTTCTTTTGTGTACATCTCTTTTCACTCTTTTGTCGTCTTTCTGTCGTGCATTCAGTATTTCAGCTCACTTTTACAGTTTCCGACAGATTCACATTGTTTTTGCCATATCTGTCAAAACTTTGGTGACCTGATGAGCACATGTGCAAGCACCCAAGCATCTGTGCACTGGTTGCGTTACTCAGCTATGCATACTGCTCGCATCTCTAGAAGGAAAGGGAGAGTGAGGTTGTTCACATAGGGTTGCCTCGATGTGTCGGCCACCACTCACTGTTTGTTGTCTGGATTGCGTGTACGTACGGGTATGTTTGCTGCATTCACACATTCATTGGCCTTGTAAATCGGACTTAAGTACTGCATCATTTTTTCACATATGATCAGACCCAAGTCATCTAATCCGATCGCAAACATTACGATCACGCAGACGAGCGTTTGTTGCGGACGATTCAGAGGATGACGATGAAACAACTAACGTCAGACCCAGAAACGGCGATACGGAGGTCGACAGTGAAGATCGTGAGATCACTTCCATCTCCGTGAGTATAGTGTGCTGTGATTTTTTTCCCCCGTCTATCATACATTTTCACTGCGACCGTTTAAATATTAATATAATTGCTCGGATTTAATCGTAGATGTTCAGTGAGTTCGCCATGCTCATGTAAAATTTATCCCACGTTCATTTTTCCATATCGTTGAATGTGTTTGCTTTTATCTTGACTGCAGTATGAATCACATTCTCCAAGACGTGTAATATTATGCGATCTGTCGAAATACTTCGAGCGAAACTTTTGAAGATGCACCAGGACTCCTGGTGCTTTTGTTACCAGCCTTATGAACTGGGCAACTCAGGGAATGTCCAGTGAATAAGACTGATTGTTGACAATTGTACAGTTTATGCTTTCGCCGCTTAATTAATCGTGTCTCATTTGCGAAGATCTATTCCAAGAAAATCGGTTTCTGTCATCATGTCTTATTGACCGCTGTTGAATACGATACAAACGTTTACGCGATTCTCATTGAAGTCAAAGGATAGAGTATTAATGGCCTTGGAATTTGAGCCGCCGAACCACCTCATTTAACGTCAACAGTCACCAGTTGTTGTCGATCTCACATTGTCCCCTACCATCCGTACAACTTCGCAAATGTTTGATTTCATTGATTGGTATAAATCGACCAAATCACTCAGCCGTCTGAAGTAGCTTCTGGTAGAACGGTAGATATCACAATACTGAAGCTGTAACTGAAGCATGGTATTTGCCAAAAGGAAGTCGATAGAAATATCGTCCATTGTTGCTGACATCTTGTGGCTGATTGCATTGCTTAGTGGGGAAACCATCCGGCGGTTTGTAAACAGTGTAGTTCTGAATTTTTTCAATACCTAGGTGATGGATACACCAGCTTACCAACGTTTTCAAAGATATCTCTTGTTGTTTGGTGTACCGGAAAAAAATTCTAGATCTACTCCATAAATCTGCGTTATTTCTAGCGTAATCACGATCGTTGCGTCATTGTTGGCACATCGGTATCTCTCACTTACGCATGTGCGACGCATGCTGGGGGAGATTGTATACCAGATGCAATTCAGATTACCCCTTTCATCATATATACTATTTCTTGGTTCTGTGCAGTCACCTAGTTACAGGAATACAATAAAGATGTGTCACACTTCGTTGAGCCTATCAGTCATACAGTATCAGCTCCATGTTCGGTTAACAGTCTGACTGTTATGATGATGTAATGGACTTATATCGGGACATCATTTTTTCTCCCTCTTTCGAAATCACTGTCTGCTGACTATGCGGGGGGAGGAACATAAGAGATAGACAGCAGTTCAGAAATTGATTAATAAACTCGGATGTAATAATCGGTGGCGATTCAATGTCAACAGAATGGTGGGAACATACTTGCGTGTGCAACTTTATAACAAGAGCTCCACTTAAGTAAAGGTGGCCGGTGACGGATGGCTAGGGTGACATTGTAACGAGGGACGTAACAGTGAGAGTCCGCTTCAGCAAGAATGAAGCTCGGCAACATTGTAACAGGGGATACTGTGCATCACACGAATGCCGTATATGGTGATAATCGTAGAATTTAGCGACATCAAAACATGTCTTCATAATTTATGGTTATACCTTACATACGTTCAAATTCCTTCATTGGACTTGTACGGTTGTATTCTGTTGGCGTGCTAGCACACGCTTTAGTCCGTGTTGATCTCAGCTGATTCCTTTACATAGTCTGAGACTACTTGACATTATCCAGCCACTCATTTGACCGTATATGGTCATCACCCAAACGGGTTATGTTGTAGCCGTCTCTTGAATAGCCTTATATAATTGTTTTGTACGTCTTGTTATCCACGCTGTCCGCAAGATTACTGGAACCTGCCTGTATCTCGTTCGCTGGGTTTCTTTCTATTGTGGTGGATTGTCAGGCCGGAGGGGCGAGAATTCAAGCACTCGATGGAATGCCTCAACGTGGGAGGGAACCAAGGTTTCTCTTGGATATCTGCGTGTCCAGAGACAGAGAGGGGCAGTTATTGCCGCAAGAACGACAACACATGGAACACCGTGCGCTTGAACGGACAACAGAAAGACATCGTCGAAATAAGCAAAGATATGACGTGAGGCACAAAACACATAAATGGCACCCGTTCAGTATTAGAGACAAGGTGAAAGTAAGAGATTACAGTGGACCAGAAACATCCGGACCCGGCGCAGGAAAATTTAGAAGGCGGTGGAATGGACCATTTACCATCACGAACTGCAAGAATACGAGTTTCCAAATCAACCAAGGTCCTCGTGGGCGCTGGATCAATGGTGTACATTTGGCACCCTGGCACAATCGCGGCAAGTACCTTAATGGAGGGGCGAATGTGGTGGACTGTCAGGCAGGAAGTGCGAGCATTCCAACTCTCGGCGGAATACCTCAACACAGGGGGGAGGTGCGGATGGAGGGCGGCGTGGGCGACCGGATCAGTCGTCGCTCAACCGGATCGGACCAACGGGCGAGACATGGCACGCGAAATTGGATGGACGACCAAATCGGAGGCTCGATTATTCCAACACTCGGGGGAATATCTCGACACGGTCGTGGAGGACAGTCAAAGCTCACAGTGGATAGATGGAGGCCAACACGAGCAACCGGACGAGCCATCGCTCAACGGGATCGGACCAACGGACGAAGATTGGCAGGCGGAAAACCCCCGGATAGAAGGCGCCGATCACCCACGTAAACCACGCAGAAGTGCACACGACGCGTGAGTGGAAACCTCGGGGTGTTGTGGACTAGGATTCTGACTCATAACCGCGAGCGCGCGCGTAGCATGTGAACTAGTGTGTTGGACAATAAAGATTGTGCTTTATTGGACGCCTTTTCGCTACACTATGTTTGGTCTGAAATGTGTTCAGCTATGGAATCTCAATGTTCTCTGTAATATTCGCTCTCAATCCATCTCACTGTGCTGCTCACGATCAGTCAGTGTGGACAAAATCAGTTAGCGTCTACATACCTCTGTCATCGTATCCAGTGGCCCGTTCATGCTATCCACTTCATTTAAGACCTTCGTGTTTCAAACTATCAACGGAGATAGTGAAATGAGTTAATAAATTCACAACTGAATGATTGGTACTCAGCATCGCTGCATCTGCTTCATTTCGGGCACTGCGCGACTGATGGACGTCAAGTATGATTGTGCTTACAATGAGGAGGACATCATTTCTGCACGCAATGCAATGTTTGTATCCTTTGCATGAGCCATTCCGAAGATCACGAAGATCGTTTTTGCTTGCAACAATCCAACCACTTCTTGAAGGCCGTTCAAAGATTGTATACACAGATGCTGGTCTGCTAGATTGCCTTTGGTTTGAGAGCAAATACATTCTCAGCTGAAGGTCTATGTTCTTCCAGGGTTTTCGGATATCGTTACGCTCTGTGCTACGTGTCAGTGATCCGTATATTCGTTATCATGGACCAGCTGATCATAACACTTACAGTGTCACGCTCTATTGAGTGTTGAGGATGCGAAAAATGGACCTGTGGAAAATCCACTGCTTAAGCTTACTTAGTTGGATCCGTATTCACAAAAGTTGTTATTGCCCTACCGTGCTACTCTCTCTTTGTAACCCTTCGTTACTTTAGTCGACGTTAGAGAAGTTACCATTGCAACCAGGATAAATCCACACCTAAGGTTGATAATGCTAGTGACCCACTGCAATTCCGCCCAAGCATCAATCAGGCACAACGTTTATATGTTTCAAAAAACAAAACGTGTACTATTTTTGCTTAGAAGTGGTTGTCAATCAGGTCATAGGTGATTACCACTTACTGAACATCGAAACGGTTATTGCCGATCCTGCTAGAAATCTTCAGGCTTCCGAATTGAGCAGCAAATGGACGGAATGCCAATTTGCGATTTATTTTGCCGCTATGTGAGTGAGTGACTATATGCAATAGAAATGGTCAGGTCGAGCACGGTCTGTATCGGGATCACCCGCGGGGCCTAGACAAACTAACAACGGTTAACAAGGCGTCACTCGGAGAACGTATTACAAAAATAAACAATGGAACTGAGGCATACGTATCGCTAGCTCACATGGATCATGTTGGGCACAAATTATTCGTCAATTAAGCAACAGTTGTTTATTTTGACGGATATTCAGTCGCTACGTAAAATCGGAATAGTAAAAGGTTCACACAGTTAAGGGATCTGCTGGTGATTTTCAGAAATCCTTATTTTACACCCTTCAGTTGTGACATGACATTGACTCTGATATATGAGTGTATTTCCAACTTTGTTGGTACTGTGACGGACTATTCATCCAATATGCGTAAAAAACGTTCATCGATGTGGCGGAAATCCAATTCTGTTGCAGCTGCACAACTCCTTCGAGACATACCTCTTCTCAACGAGCCCTCATAGCTGCTGCGATTTGTCTCCAATGTTCGTTAAATTCAGTAGTGAAGGTTCAGGGATTTAGGTTATTTCAAAATTGAACACCACCCACACTCGATCGCGGCCTTTGCATCCAGATAAACCTTACGGCTAGCCCACTTCGAAAGGAAGCACTAGACTCGAGTTTCGCTCTTACTAGAGCTCATCAGTTAGATTCTCTCACCTGAGTGGAACTAGGTGGCTGCTCATGGATGCCTCTTGATAAGCGTTCTCTACAATCTCCTGGCTCTAATGCCAACTTACACTTATGAGTGTGTGACGTCTAGGCAAATGATGAACCAAAATGGGTAAACGCAGCAGCATAATCGAAGTTCAGAGAGTTGCTCCAAAATGCGCGACACTTTTCAATAGAGTGGCACTACCTGCTGCTTGTCGTTTTGCGTCCATGGTTGAGATGCACAAGATGACCTTCATGTGACAATTCCCGTTATACTAAAATCCAGTACTTTGTGAACAAGTATCTGTGTTATACCTGACTTTGAATAGTACTAATTGTTGACCGCAAGCTGTGTAAAACCTTACACCCAGACCTGGAGCATCACTCGCTCGAACAGTCGGAGACGATGAAGCAAGCTTATTTTTATGGGCTCAGACAAACTTTGTTTTCCATGATTCCTGGATGTGTTGATCATCAAGTTGGTGTAAAAAAGACAGTATTTGAAAAACTCGTTCACTTGCCAACAGCCAGTCGTGCTGACTTGATAGTTGGTTGAATATTTCGAGGAACAGTTCAGATGGTTTCAGCCAGTTCACATAGACGATGGAACCCAAACGTTGGTTTACTGCGTCCCAGGTAATCCTCCGCTGGAGGGAGGGATGGTTCTGGGGATCAAGCTACTGAAGCTTACCATGCTCGTAAACTAGATCTCTCCTTCTCTTCCCGAGGCCGGCGAGGGAGGTTGATTTCAAAACTGACAAAGCTTCGGGCGGTTTGTGGAGCTGAAGATACACTTCGTGCTTGGTGCTCATAAATAGTAATTCTCGTTTTTAATAGTGGGCCCGAATTCTGTGTGATAACTACGGAGGCAGCAGTTTAGTCTCCATCGCGTGCAACTTGCACATTGGCCTTATATTACGTAGGCTCACTGAACTCAGAGAAAATCAGATACGTGAATAACAGGCAGGATTCCGATCCGGTCGAGGATGCGTTTACCACGTTTTTGCCTTGGGATGTCAGCACTCTTTCGGTCAACCGAAAGTCATGGTATTTTTACAATCAAGGGCTGCCTTCGATCCAGTTTCTCTTAGCGTCTTTTCCACCTGTCTTTTTTATAAGGGAATTCCACGGTAGTACCTGAATCTCACTCACTTTCCAAGCATGGTGAGATTTTACGGACAGCGGTCTCGAGTGTTCACCACTTTTGGTGGAATTCGCCAGGGATGTCCGATATCTATTCTCCTGCTCAGTTTTGTCATGATGACATTCCGAAGAGTTCCTTTGGAGAATCCAATGACCTTGGTGTCGAGTTTCTTCCCGATCTTTAGTTAACAAGCGTGGAGTGTGCGAATGACGTTTTCTTGCTTAACCTTTCTGCCGAAGACATGTAGACCGTGGTGAACAAGGTAAATAACTTCAAATTACAAAGTACTGCTCCCAGACTAGGGTATTCCCACTCCAACCCCCTTTAGTGCAGACAATTTGGCTCAGGTCTGTGGACACTTTCACATGCTTGAATAGGACCACTTTGTCATCGTATAGTATTGCTGATGGGATATCAGCGAGGATGGCAAGGCACGAGTCGTTTTTGACAGCCCGGGTCATCTGCGACCTCGAGGGGATGTTCGGTTGGTACTGAAAGGACGGGTATATAATGGTTGTTGTGCTATGTGGTTCGGAACTGTGGTCCGTTCGCGACGAAGATATCAGCAGGCTTGCTGTGTATGACCATCTTAGTCTCTACCACTTACATTAAATAAGTTGATCGCGTGAGCAGTACGACCGTTCACCAACGCGTATTCCGGAACGCTCGGGATGTGCGATCAGTTGATCAACTAAACGGGTTGCACAGCCCGCGTTGTTTGGGTCACGTATCCCGCATGTCAGGTAAGCGCTTACCGTACCAAACACTGCATACACACGCCACTGTTAGTTGGTTGAAACTGGTTGGTGGGCAAGCAACAACGTGGCCACCAGTTATGAAGGACCTGATTGTTTCGTTGAGTACATTCGTATACTTCCCTTGCTCATTTGAGGACCTCGCGGTTACTCGTGTCATTGGTATGAAACACTGTACGAGCTGGCGGTCTGTTGCAGTCAATGACGTGACTGCATATGCGATATTTCTGGTTCTACCGCTTACTCTTTACCGATAATTCTCTCTTCTTCTGTGTTCCTGGTCGCTGTTGCGATGAGGTGCGGCTCGTGTCAGATTACTCTCTATTGTGAGCGAATGAATGAAGCGATTATGAAGTTTCTAACTAAGTTGTGTTGCCATTTGAGTTTCTTAGACGCATGTGAATGTTTCTTGTTTCGTGCGTTTCGTTCAAAACAACGGAAAATGCTCTTCAGTCTTGTTACTATTCAAAGATGTCGACAAGCGTTGTTAGTCGTTCACTTCTACGAATCTTACGGCTTTCTCATTTAACTTGATTTGCCAACCTGCCCCTCTTCTAATTCTACTAGACTCGAGTTTCACCCCTGCTAGAGCCCGGTAATTTGAATTTCGACTCACTTTCTAGTGGTGGGACCGTGTTGGCGATTGCGTGGTTGACTTCAGGTATGGCTCGAACGAATTATTGTATTTTGGCGCTCGACCACATTGGTTCGTGGGTATTGCTTACACTGCCCGATCACCTCGAGATCGCTGAGATATGATAATTCGATTGATGAAGCCACTGCCATGACGAAACTCACTCTGTTCTGTTTTAAAATATTCTGGGCAAAGAAAGACTTCGAAAGAATAAGATAGCCGGGACTTTCGATGTGATAAACGTTAAAATCCTTCTTCGGTGAGTCGAGGAATCACTACGTTGTCTCTAAGTTGTTATGAGCTGGTCGTAGTTGGGTTGGACGTGGATTAAGTGACGCCCGTAAATGATCTTGTTCTTGGCGTTACTTCCTCGGTTCTGCGGTGGAACCTTCTCTTGGAAATTCCCTTTCGCTAAATACACATTCTTAGAAATAGTTGGCATTGCGTACGCAGATGCTCCCTAAATTCAGCTTTCGTTGATCTGTTGTATATGCTTACGCGTGCGTATGTGTGCTTGCATGCACTTTTCTATATATTTATGGATGGACTGAATTGCACACGTCACTTTCATACTACCGCAACAGCATTACTGAGAAACTACTAACCAGAACTGCAATCCTTCAAAAACGAAGACCATTGCTTTGTGTCCTGCAGTTTGTATCTTCGGCGATTTGGTGACATTGCCATAACTTGATCATCATCGTCATAGACAAGAAAACAGTGATTTACATTGATTCTTGACTGTAGCGCAGCCCTGAATAGATTTGGACTAAGACACGAAAGATTGTAAGTGTTGGACGTCACTACAAAATAACCTATCTAAATTCAAACGGTCAGTTTTAAGGCGCTCATACGTCGCAGATAAACAGCCTGGGTACGAGCGGGGGTAAGACAGAATATCCTACTTTCATTACCTCACTTCATTAATAACATTTACTGTGCTGAAATCTCGGTTACACAACTACACGGTTCGTACTTCCACGCATGGTCAGCAGGTATCTTTCCTATCACCTCCATCCACCGACTCTGTGAGTTGCAGAGGTCCCAAAAAAGAGGCGAACTCGACCAACACTGGCTAATTATTAATTGGCGTCTACTCCAAAACACCATTTGTGTCTTTCGCGCTTTGCACCAGTCACTTCTGATCTTGACAGTGCTTGGTGCGACAGACGATTAGTTGACACTGGCTAGCGGTACAGAATCAATGGACATCCTGCTGATAAACTGTCTACGCAAGGCACTCCGCATCTTCGTTACTGTTAAACGGTGATGTGCGATTTGGTGGATGGAGAACCCCAATGGATCGATTAGAACTGCCGAAATACTAAAAGTTGTGTTGGAGAAAATCTATTTTCCCCAAAAATGACTTATTTTTCGAGATATTATCGTTTAATATCTTGCGATTTTGAATCTTACTTTTTCGCGCCACAACGTGCCACAACTCCATTTTGGCGCACGTTTCCCCGGCGTCTGTGATTGGCCCATCTCACTTTTAATGCATCAATTCAAGTGGGATTCTACAAGGCCATCAAAAGACTATATATATGCAGACGCTCGTCTGCATTGTTACCTTCGGTTTGAGAGCAAATACATTCTCAGCTAAGGTCACGGTCTTCTGTGTTATTCTGGGGTTTCCGGGTATTGCTAAGCTCTGTGCTAAGTTCCGTGATTTGTATTATCGTGCGCTAGACATTTTCTAACTATCGTTGACCACAAGGGTCATAACAAGTTGTATAATGCCTAACCAGTTGAGAAACACTGGAAACTACTTATTGACTTATTGTTGGCGGACTCACTTTATCCACTTTAAAGGGGAGACTTTAAACCATTATCTTAAAAACGTATAACCCAACCGGTTCCCGTCAAGTTAGTTTGCTAGAACTCCTTAATTCTCTGGGAAGAACTGCTGTCTGTGTGAGCACATACTACGTCTCATTCTGTCGATCTGTTCACAATCTTAGCGCATTGCGACCAGCGTGATCGTTTAATGAAGTGATTACGGTCGGAAACGTCACACGAAGCACATACTGTGACGCAAAGCGTGGGTCTTTGTCCTTCCAATCAAGGTTCATTCTGGATAGGAACGCCGTACGTTTGTGCTAGCTGAGGAGGCGCATCCATGTCACGGCCAGCCGTATAAATGGACGTAGGTCAGTCATATGGTCCCTTGTCTGTCGTGCGTGCAGCGCTAACAAGAGTGGCGATTGGTTGTTTCCTGCAGCGTTTCCAAATTAATGTTTGAACGCTCCGCTGTCAAGGTTGGAATTATCTGTAGTATGTGTATCGCAGCTCATCTGATAGATCATTTTGACCACAACTACAACAATTTGAGACTATATGGCGTTCACAGAATGTTATTGTAAACCTTCAGTCTGATGGTAGGCTAATGTATCTTTACTATATTGGTGCTAGAATCCTAATGTCTATCGATTCTTGAGCCACCCACCCAGAACCTTCACTACTGATTCAAACCATGCTCAGTTGGTTCAATGAAGACAGTAACTTCAACCTAACTGAGAAGTCCTGATCACGGGGTTATCGATTAGACAGAACAGAGTGATTCTGTTCATTCCCCTTTCGACAAGATCGAGCAAGCTGAACACTATTCATACAAGGTTGTGGTTGAGCGTTTGGATTTGATTATTCGGTCATGCCTATTGTGAAATTGCTGGCGTTGTGATTAACACGCTAGTCTCACAGGCACGGGGGTCAGAGTGTAAACTCCGATCCGAACAAGGATATGCACAGGCCGCGATCAAGTGTGGGTGGTGTTCGATTTTGAAATATTAGATATCTCGCGTTCTGGGATACGTTACACAATCCTCAAAGTATATAGTGTTTTTCTACGACACTATTATGAAATTAATTTAAGCTCGAATAACAAATGCATGGGGGTCTTTTAACTGTGTGGGCACTTAGGTTGTTACATCGGTACTAGCGGAGGTAACAACAGTCGAGTAGAATCGTGTATATCTATTACACAATTCGTGTGGACGGAGAAACTGTAGTTGGAACATCGGGTCTCTTTTATCTAGTTCATCAAAATAGGGAACACATTGTGGGCTATCGACATTTCGTTTAGCCTCTC
>JTDE01001574.1:41676-76806 GCA_014338405.1 Paragonimus skrjabini miyazakii | reverse complement strand
GCATCAGTGTGAACCACTGATGTATTGCTGTCTATGATGATGATGATGATGAACCTCCTGCTAAACCTTGCTGATCTTTTCTAACCGGCTAATAACGACTGAGCTTCCGGGGTGGCTTCGCAGCTCAGTCGTGGCTAGATTTTGAATACATGTGTTTTAATAAAATCATCATAGGTGAATCGACAACGGTCGTCACCGATAGCTGGGCACATATTTACTGACTATTTGATGAGTGCCGAGTTACACAGCAAAATCGTCGATACAGAATATCGGCATTGATGACACTGAGTTGGTGGTTGGAACACGGTTGCAAGAAACAGTCATGATTGTCATTTTGAACAGTGTTCATCGTTAAGTTGATCCTCGTTTGAACTTGTTCGGTTAACGCGTATTTTTAATCAATCTATTACTATGATCGAATCAATCAGCTTGCACGTGCGAAAATAGTTCGGCGATCCCCTAAGAGAACTAGATGTTTTTGTTATTTTGGTGTTTGGTAATCATGCGGTGTTTACGTTTTATATCTCAGATGCCGCCATGTGTTGATGCCTATTTGTGTGATACTTCTCCGCTGTTAAATTCAGTTAACACTTTCTTTGAAACTTGGGCTTATCATTTTGAATAATCGAACAATCAAACAACAGGTCAACTCTAACTGCACGTTTGTAATTCCGCTCGTTAGTATGCTTCGGTGATACAGCGCATGCCAGCGAAGATTGAAGTCAATGAAGTCGATTGATGAATGTTACAGGGGATACCGTCACTAAAGGCAGCCGTGTGAAATAAACCCGTAGACTTGTGTGAAGTAGTTTTGTTTGTTTAGTATTTGATTAAGAAATTCACTGAAGGTTAATCCATTTAGCACTATCAACAGACAAATTGTATTGTAGTAGGACGAGGTTATTCGGAACTTACACGTTTGACTTCGTTCGCAGAGGTTTAGCAGGACAGCCCCTGTAGCGGCAATAGAGGGAGCTCAGCGTGGAATCATTATGTCTATCCATAGAAGGCTTTCGGAGTCGAAACATTTTACGCCCACAACCTGTTTAAGCGTTTCACCCATCAAATATGGTGCCATTTTAAGTGTTCTTGCAATTCACGGACCACCACGTCGTGAATTTCCTTTACACTCAGTTGCTTTTGTATATAGCAGTTGAAAAAGTGACACTGTATCATGTTCTCGCATTCTTTCTCACCATGTCCAACATGCCGCAACCATTGTGTTGAGTAGCGACTGACCTGTGACTGTTGGGCATGCATAAATAGGTCCCAATCAGTCACGTCGTTTAAAGTTGACAGCCCACCGCCCACGCGCACTGCGTTTGACTAGTTGTCTGCTATGCTATGTGGTGATTGATCCTAAACACGTGTTCGGTGGCCAGGCCAACAATGCGGAATACCGATGTGAACCAGCTTGTCTGGTCGCGATTGCCGATTATCAGTCGGCAATGGTGCGAAGATTTTTGTAGTTTTTTGGGACTATGCACTACAGAGCTATGCGATATGACTGTTTAATACATCCGACGAGACCGTCCAGATCTTAATTTTGAATATGAGATTAACTCGACGATACCTTACTAACAGCCCGTTGCCAAAAAGGTACCACTTTTGAGTAGTTTACGTAGATAGAACAAAGCAACCGCTATCTCATCGAGTGTCAGAACACGTCCCAAACTGGTTAAAACAACTTATGGCACAAAAACCTGAAATCGGTGAATCCGTTACTCGAAGCCCCGCATCATAGATTGCAAGATACCCCATGATAACAGGTCACCAGGTTGACACATTTAGATCATTCAAAATATTGTTACGCCAACAGAACCCGAAGCTACTGGCCTTTAGCGAAGTCAGATTGATCAGAACTCATCAGCAAGCGCTGTCCACAAAACTGGCTGAAATGACCCATAAGGTTGCCCTGGTGGTGATGACATAATACGTGTTGTGACTGTATACGTGTCCATACCCTGTCTATCTCTATTTGTGTCATATATAATTCTCGTTTTACGTTTGCGACTGATGAGGATAAACGAAATGTTAACATATCGCAACGTATATCTTCTTTCTGCATTGCATCAACAATACCATATTTAGTTAGCTCATGCGTATGTTTGAGAAGTCTCATGAACTCCCTATCGTGGAGAGATTAAATTCATACGAGATAAGCGTGTTTTTGTTCAATTTAGGATCTTTGCGTTGTAAGTTTCCATTGCAAACCAAGACGTACCTGAGGGAGACGTAGTTGGTTGCAGTTGCCTAAAGTACTAAGTGAATCTGACACTAAAGAACATTTACACCGTTGACAGAACCACTTTGTGTTACCACGGTTTGTGGAACAGGGCGTTAAATGCGAAACCGGCTTCGGACCCTGGAGTTTAAGCACCTAAAAAATGACTGCAGCTATTGCAAATGTATGAGTATGGTGGAATACAGCTGTTAATTATTGGATTTTACAAATGCCCGCGATTTTTCCATGGAGTGATTCTAAAGCAACCTGCAAGCTCTCGGACTGCCTAAGTGACTGCATCTATATTTCAGAGGCTACTTCATTTAAATCTTCGAGAGGTACCCAAAATATTGCGTTGCGTCTATCTGGATGTATGATTTGTAGGCCCGGCGTCATCCATAAACACACAGGGACAGTTGTGTTGTGTGCTGGAATCCCGTAAAGTTGAAACAGGCGTATTAGCCTACTGTACGAGATGCCATTGGCTGAGGGCACGTCGTGATCGTTTGCATTCCCTGGGATATAAACAACGGTTGTGGAACTCAGGTAACTGTTTTTCGGTACATACTGGGTTGGAAACAGTCCACGTGAATTTGAACTAACGCTAGAATCAACGTGCTAAGCGAATGAAACGATGAAGCTACGATTGCATAGCCTCCCGTCAGTTGTAAGTTTATTTCATGAGCGGTCGCAAGTCGCTCACGGAGACGAGCAGATCGACCGGAGTTTGCATTGTACGGCCTTGGTTTAGTTATGTGTGGTTCACCCGGACTAGAGTCAGGCTGGAATGGGACGATCGATTAATACTTTGTCACGTGGTGCACCAACGTGTGGATAATCTGAAACACTTGAAGCTCCTTTGTATACACCGGGTGTAAAGATTTTGCGAGCTTATCACAGCGGACGTGAATTTGCGTAGCATTCGTAAGTTTGTTTGGTTAATTGATCAGCATATTTTGTGATAGGAGTAGATGACAGACCTTCTGGAACATGAACTGCTACAAGTGACTTATGTAGCACTCTGCGTGAAGGAAGATTTTAACATCCGATTTGGTTGGTCACTGATCAGACAAACACATGTTAGTGCCGTGGATGTGTTGCACGGGAGAACACTGACTATCGGTATGAACAGAAGCATAAAATTGCTATAGCTTGCACAGCGTCGGTCCAGTGGAAGTTGAATTGTCTAGCATAGCCCTCAAACGGTCGACTGTTCCTAGTACTAGTATTTTTCAGACACTCATTTCAACTGATTGGCTTCTATTTTCGCCGTTTTTTAAATCCCATTTGATACACACCATCCCAGCCCTTCTGCTTATTTTCAATGTCCTTAGCCTAGTCATTCGACTATCGATTACCGGGATACGGATGTTAACAACGAAATTGCCCATGCTTTTGATCTTACTGGCAGATTTCACCCTACTTTGCTGGTGTTCAGAAACTTCATTAGGCATTTAGACAGCCTAAGAAGTTGTTCTTTACACAACACTTGAGCATATGTACGAATGATGCTTGAGGCCAGCAATTCTCATTAAAGATCACGCCTCTTTCCTAAGTTCTCTGCTTTTTCACCGCACATACAACAACACGCATTGCTCAAGAAGTAAACAATGTAATCGGCCTGAATTTGTATTTTACTGGTACGATTGATGAGCAATTAAAAACAGATGTTCACTGGTGGATTTCATTGTCCATCTCGTTAGTGAAGTCTACAGGCGACTAACATACAGAAAGCCTGATACCGTTTTTGCCACCAAATGCCTGCCGAAATTCATCACGTATCGCTCCCATGTCACTACAGTCATTATCTGATATATATGTAAACACAATTTATGTGGTCTGTGTGTAATACTCGGAATTGGGGACTTCGAATATCCTTCGAAATAGTACTTGAATTCCAGCCTCTCGCGTAATTAACAAGGGGAAGACCTCGAACTGGTTGCAGTTAGCCATAAAATAAGTAACCGCATTTATGTACGTACATCCGTACTAACGAAAGCGGAGTGTTTCATTGTCTGATCGTAATGGCATATGCAAAGTCACAAACTGTAGGCTGATTGATGCAATACAAATCAAAGAACTTGAATAACAGAATGTGTAACATTGAGGCTCTTCGTCCAATCTTGCGGTAGTGTCTTAACACGGCGTTTGGATTGATTTTTCGTTGAATCGTCCCGTGTTCTTAAGTACATTTTCACCACACCATGTTTTCTAGATTCCTGTCTGCGGATACGCGTGTCTGTTTGTCAAAGATAGTGATTTATCACCAGATTGACACAGGTATGTATTTGACTAAATTAAAGAAGTAAGCGAAAGACGGTTGTATCGTAGGGCTTGTAAAGCCCATTATTAGCGCATATTGTCATTGGGCAAATGGAATTTCAGCAACTAAGTCAGCGGATGTTACGTTGGTATTGTTTTTTATTGAAATATGAACACGACTAACCTGTTGTCATTAACTCGTTCAGTCAGGTACGTTACTCCTTCATTTTCGGAACGGAATCATAAGACTCTTCTTTTCTTCGGCATCACCCTGAGAAAGCATCCAGACGGAAGTTTGCAATGCTCCGTTTACGGTGAAACAATGTGGTCCTGGAAATGTACAAGTTTTGGTTTTGTCATGTCCCTTAAACTGAGGCGTAGTTTGTTGCCTAACCAGTAAAACAGTAAAAATATGCTCTGCATACACATTGTGATCACCAGCCAACGGCTGTCACTAGTAAGTTGAGGGAAAACAGGTATCCTGATCGTCTTATTATCCAGAACATGAAGGTCACAAAATCACCATTATCATCGTCAGCATATTCAACAATACATCAGTGATCCTCGCGGGTGCTTGATTGCTTTACAACTGTGAATAAGCAAACCGTAGCCAAGAAGAAGAAGAAGAAGAGGAAGAAAGGAAGGGGACTAAGTACTAAAAATAACTACTGCATTCACATATGAGTGTGTCTTCGCCTTACAAAGAAATAAGTGAGCTATCAGTAAAAGTATGTCACTACCAGCAGGACATCTTCCTTACGGCTTTCACTGCTGCGCATCATTAAGTGCACCCACTTTACAAACAACTCATCCAAAACAATGTTAACACTCACGTCAGCGATCCTGGTTGTCCGTCATCTCACTAGCCGCCGACTGTGAGACAGGAGGTTCCCAGCCAAGAAGTTGAATCTGACCTACAGTGAACAATCCCTTGGTGAAAACCCTCATTTCTCTTCAGCAGGTCATCATCGGTCCAACTGGCACCTTACGCCAGTCGGCCGCAGCATCGACAAAGAATGTCTATTGTGACAGACTGTTAGGTGACATTTTTAGTACATGACCTAACCATCTAAGTCTGTGAATACTGAACGGGAGAACTCTCTTGGCATTCACTACCGAATACACGACTCCTAGCCTCTTCGTTTTTTACTCGTTGGTGCCATCGGATGCGAGCGATCGACCGCTGACATTGATAGCCAGGTACCTAAAGATGATTCACGCCTTCTATCCTGAGTGGGCAAGTTTCGAGGCCGTAGAGTAGAACACCCCTCACAGTCGTTTTGTACAGCGACCCTTAATCTTAACAGAGATACCTCTGCTTCACCTGAGGTGTTCTAGATTAGCGGATACTGCCTTAGCCTTAGGAATACGCATTTCTGTTTCACTTCCAATATCTTTACCGCCGCTGATTCAGCTTCCCAGGTATGCAAATCGGTCAACAACCCCCATGACTTTATTATCTAGCATTGTCTCTACGTTATCACAGCAGTATTTTAGAAGCACTTTGTACTTTGAGACTGCAAAGCTCATTCCGAAGTATTTGACAAAACACGAAATAGCATCTGACATTGTTTGTCAAACAGCAACACCTTGTCGTCAGCATAATCAAGATCAGTCAGTCTTCCACGTTGGCATGTTGTGAGAGCCGCAGACAGTTTCGCATTATTCCCTCTAACGTCAAAAATTGTGGACGTGGACAGCCTTGATGTCAGCCGCTGTTAGGTCCCAAGTGTAGCTAACACCGACTTCCCGTCAGTTTAACGTCTTAGGGACATTGGCCTTTTGACCTTGTCGCTATAGATCGTGAAAGCTGAGATTATTTATATCAGCTCATATTCTTGACCTAAGCGAGTAACTGGGACAACTGGACGTATGGTGGTCACAGATAGGATTTTTCAGAACGGTGTTACCACGGTTAGCGACATCTGTTTTAGAATGTGTGAAGTAGTTACTAGTAACCGGTCTCTGAAGGGGTCTGGTACATTGCGGGAGAGGTTGACATTAACATGTTTTCGCCTATCCACCTTCTCGTATTCAACAAATTTGACCATCCGGGTTATACTATGGTACAGAGGACGCGGTGTGGAATTGTTGATATTGTGAAAATTCATGATTGTATGTAGAGTGAAATACTGCTGGGAAGCGAATACCTAGGTAAGAGAATCGTTAGGGTTGCCAATCAAAAAATCGAGCTCAACAACCTATGCGGCAGGACAGCTGGTCGGTGGTAGTGCAATGGAACTAGTACCTTTTCCAGCAAAAGTTGCTAGCCTTCTCCCAAAGGCCAGCCTAGAGGACCAGGAGACTGGTCACTGGGGTGCGCAAACCGTCACGCTGCCTCCAGATACACTCTCTTTGTGAAATTGAAGACATAAGTCTTAGTTGTCTGCTTTCCGTTCAACAGTGATGTTGCTGAATTTACGGTCAACCGCATACCTCATCAGACTGGCATTTCCGTGGGCAGTACTGCTCAGTTTGTTCATCTTATTCCCCGGTTGGCGTAAGATAAACCTCATGTTCTGTTCACGCTCGTGTACTGATTCTGCTATTGGTGTGGATCAGAATATGTAGGTCGCACTGTGAAGTATTTGTCCAAACTGATCAAAGAACATCATCCAGCATGGCTCGGAGCTGGTTTGATTAATCATGGTAGGCGCAGTTGTCGCTCGTCTAACTGATACTGACTAATGAGTTGACCTCAATCAGACTTTTTAAGCACGTTTAGCGTTTCCGGTTAACGACATTTGTTAGCGATCACTGAATCGTTCTGCATTCGTGTACACTATCCGTCTCATCGTTCATATAGGTTTTTGCTAACCCTGTACCTGAAGATCATGGTATCAATCCGCTACACTACATAGTAACCGTGACTTTGAAGTACTAGTGTGTTGAACTCTTGATCATTCATCATTATCATCGATGGTCCATCATTTGTGTGACCATTTAGTGAATGTTTGTAATTTTTAACATTTTACATAATCAGTTGATATTCCGCTAAAACTCTTTCTGTCGTTCACACTGTTTTAAATTCATTAACTTTTATTGTCGTTTCATTCACTTATCTGATTATTGCGTTTCGTTCCTGCATGTTCATCCGATACCTACAAGTTAAACCATGATTTGTCTGCCTAACTCATGCTTAGTTTTCCGCGCCCGCTGAGCCATTACATTAGTAACCAATGACTAATTTCATCTTGGGAGAGCGATATGCGTACTAACCGGTTATTGCATAACAAGCCAAAATGATGAACTGGAATGTATTTCAGCGTTCTACTATTCGAAATTGAAGTCGTATTCTGGTATCTGACGGCGGTGGAAAATATCGTTGATCCAAACAAATTTTTATGAGTATTTACTATTTGTTAATGGTACAACCGAGTAACACATCCTCAAATCTGACAAATTTTTGAATTCCCCAGAGATGCGATATTTCAAGCTATTTAGTATGATTCTTCGGTAGTGTTCTTCTCATCATCCACGTTGTTCGATCATTGCCACATGAGCTTACGTGTAGGTACCTGTCCATCGCACTATGTGAGTGTATTTTTATCTGCTCAGAGCAAGTTCTAAGTCTATCATCATTGACTTACTTACTAATTTATTTAAATCCTAGAAACATGACGAAAATTTGCAGACTTGCCTCTCTGATTACCAAATCAACTGGTAAATATTATGCCATAGGCGTCGCCCTGCCACTATCCACTCAAATGATCTCCGAGGCTCCTATCGCGTCCTTCTTGCCCGCTGGTACAGCCTCGGCCACATGACATCGGAAACTGGGCTAACAGACACTCACACACGCATAAATCGGCATTCTTTCAGTGCTGGCTTGTACTCGCCTGTACTCGCCTTTGTTTGTATATTGCTAACTTGGTTCCTGTTGCGGGCGCAAGTCGTTCGCTGTATCATGTGGCAGTGGTGTTCTCATCATTTTTGGTGAACTAATTTATGTTTTTAACAAGATATAGCGAACATAAAGTACTACTGATACTAGAAGCAGCTCTTTCTACTTTGAATACATAGCGTACGAAAACACATCGTCACACACAAACTGAATTGTCAGTCGTATGAAACATAGTTTCTTGTTCAAACGTTGGATTACTCCCGGTTGCAGT
This sequence comes from Paragonimus skrjabini miyazakii, assembly GCA_014338405.1. Classification (NCBI taxonomy): domain Eukaryota; kingdom Metazoa; phylum Platyhelminthes; class Trematoda; order Plagiorchiida; family Troglotrematidae; genus Paragonimus; species Paragonimus skrjabini miyazakii. Next base: position 68,205 of record JTDE01001574.1, on the reverse strand, counting down.
CACCTGTTTGCCATCTTCTAATTGCACCATCTATGCCATGCTACTCAATATTGTCACTCAGTAGTATGCTCAATATGTTATTTTTTATTTTCTTCAATAGCATGTACGTAGGTGACCCCTTGCTACTTTACCAGTTCCCTAAGATATTTTGAAAAACACTTTTTTTTGAGTCGCTGAATTTTGTTTCTGTTACTGAAGAGTTTGGCGTACTGCATCACATGTACGTACATGGAGCTTCCGAATTAATTAATAAGTGCTTTTTATGGATTTTTGGAGCATGTGTAATTGACAGTCATTTGCTAAGATTATCGATTAAACCGATTCGGCTGTAGAATATTCCGTTCGGTTGACTAACCGATAGCAATGTATGAAATTCGTCGCAACAATAATTGTATCTATGTTTGACCGATATACCTTCTATTGTAATTTTGTCGATTAGAGAAATGGCCATCACCGTTAAATGTACAGTTACTGTTATTTAGTTGGCGTACTCTTCTGAATCGCGGAGTGACAAAACGGAGTATCAAGTAACTCAACTAACTGTCATAGGTCACGCAGTATTGATGGACTTCATGTGACATAGGCGGGCTTGCACGGGAGACAGACAAATACATCTGATAAGCGGTAGTATTACTACAGCGTGATTGAGTTAAGAGGGTTTCATGTTAAAAACTACACGGTGACTGACAATATCACAACTCGATCTATACTATTCCATCATAAAACAGTTTAATCTGCTTTAACTCTAAAACGGATTTCTGTCCAAATACTGCGTGAGTCTGCTTCGGTCGCGAATAATCACAGCCGACATCGCCGTTGTTTTGTGAACCGTAAGAGTTTGTTTCTGTTGATGCTCAGAATATAAACGACCATCACGAAATACTCACTTTTTCTCCTTATCCTCCAGCTTGCCACTTACAGTTTGTGATATAATAAACGAGTTGTTGTGGGACCACGGTATCATATAAGTTTGGGTGGAAAACAAATCAAAGTTGGAGATGGACAATTCCCTCATGGGGGGTTATCATGGCTTCGATCATTTTTGCAGCCCATCTCGAATTGTACATTTGTCCATCCTGACGGAAAAACATATACGTTGACTTATTTGTGACTTTGCCTTTTGTTTTCTCTGTTTTTATGTTGTAGTCCGCGCACAACGTTCCTCGTTTGGATCGCTCTTCGGTGGAACCAAGTCAGACATGTTCACTTATTCCTGATTCAAACCTCTCTGTGGCTCTTGGGCTTAACGGGACGCGAGAACGCGCGATCTCCAAGCGCGGCCATTTACGTCAACTGTTTCAACCGCCTACGGAAATCCTATTCAGGGGAAGTCTTGCTGAGGTATGCCTATGGATACCGCTTCTTCTGCAGGTGTCAGCTTGTGTTAAACGTGGTAATGACACAACTTCGGTTTACCGAGCGCCTAACTACAGGTTATTGCAATATAACTGTTTGTACGTTGGTATGCAGTTAGAGCACCCCAAACTAATCAAGCAAGCATTTACTTTTCTCTGCCAAATGAGAAGGTCCACGAGTCACGTATCCACGAATACCAACTTGCGCTCGATCGGTTTTTCAATCACTCCTTCTCTTCTATGCTGTCCATGGGGGCTCGATGATTTTTGTTGGGAAATTACTCGTTTGCGTTTTCCATCCGTTAACCGTATTCGTTTTCTTAAACTCATGGAATTATTTCCACGGTTCTTCATTTCAACATTTTTTCTGGTTGGAATCGAATTTCCTATAGTGTAAAACCAAGGGGTGTGCAGTGCTATCCAGTCTGTTTACATAATTTGATTGTACTCATCCGACAAGGAATGAAAGGGTAAATCTTTTTGATCCTATATTGGGTGTAGCTTTCAAAACACCGTTTTCCTGTTTTTGCGAATAATGATTGTTTATTGTGAATATATCATTGTCATCACCGTATACATCAATACATCGGTGGTTCACATTGTTACATATCCGCCCCACAAACGTGAATAAGAAAAAAAAGCAAACCCTGTATAGGAAGAAAGAAGAATAAAAGAAAGGAATGGGGAGGGACGTAACTGCTAAAAATAGCTACGTCTATATTCGAACATTCAACATCAAGGTGCCTACACTGTGCAAACAAACAATCGAGCTGTAAGTGAAAGTAAGGCGTCATCAGCAAGACTGCATCATTACGACTTTCATTACCACGCGTCATTAAGTGCACTCACTTCGCAGGCAACTCGGCCAAACAACAACAATATTCACACCACTGAGCCCGACTAGCTACCGTCTCACCTAAAGTTTCCAGCCACCGATTCTGTGAATCGCGAGGACCCCAGCCTGGGAGACGAACCCGACCTACAGTGACCAACCCCTTCATAAACGACTTCATTCCTCTATACCAGATCATCATCTTTTCAGTTCGCACCTTACGGCAGCCAGCCGCAGCGTCGGCAAAGAGTGTTCGGTGTGGCAGACGACTGGCTGACATCCTTAATACTTGACCTCACCATCTAAGTCTGTGCAAATGTATGGATTGAACGGAAGAACTCGTTTGACAATCAGTGCGGCACACTTGCTTCCTAACTTCTTCGTTACATGCTCGTTGATGCTACCCGATGCGAGCGATTGAGCGCCGACATCGGTGATCAAACGCCTAAAGACGGTTCACATCCAAGTTTCGCTACCGTAAAGTAGTACAGTCCTCACTGCCGCCTTATATACGCGACCTTTAAGCCTCAGAGGAATACCCCTCTGTCGCCGAGATGTCCCACGTCAACGAACACCGCATTTCTGTTTCACTTCCAATATCTTTACCGCCGCTGATTCAGCTTCCCAAGTAAACAAATCGGTCAACAACCCCCATGACTTCATTATCTAACATTGTATCTACGTTATCACAGCAATATTTTAGAAGCACTTTGTACTTTGAGACTGCAAAGCTCATTCCGAAGTATTTGGCAAAACACGAAATAGCATCTGACATTGTTTGTCAAACAGCAACACCTTGTCATCAGCATGATCAAGATCAGTCAGTCTTCCACGCTGGCATGTTGTGAGAGCCACAGCCATTCTTCCGTTATTTCCTCTATGACAAAATTAAACAAGAATGGTGAAAATGAACAGCCGTTTTGTACGCCACACCAGGTGCAGAAACTGTTGGACTGTTCACCGTAAATCCTAACTTGAGCTGATGTGTAGGAATAAAGCCCCGACAATTTGTTCACATACTTGGTTGGTGCACACCTGTGTTTAAGCGACTCTAAAAGTGGAGATCAATCCACCGAGTTGAACGCACCTTTATGGTCGAGAAATACGTTAGTTGTTGACCAGCGGTACGTATGACGCTGTTCCAGTATCTCATCATCATCATAGACAGCAATACATCAGTGATTCACACTGATACTTAACTGCCACACAACCACGAAGAAGAAAAAGCAAACCCTGTACAGGAAGAGAGAAGAAAAAAGGGAAGCGGGTGATCTAACCACCAAAAAATAGCTGTCTACATTCAAACATACAACATCAAGGCGCCTACACCTTGCAAACAAACAACCGAGCTTGATCAATACATCCTTCTCTAGGACGAAGCATGCGTGTTCTTCCCTAGTGTCTTCCTCTTGAGATGCAGTGAGTCGACGAAGTATAATGGATGCCAGGACCCTAGCAATGACTGGGGTCAAGCAAATTCCTCTATGTCCTTTGTAAGAGCCCTGCACACCTTTCTTGAATATGAGATCTATTATCGAGTGACCTAAGCACGGAGGGATGGTCTCCGTCGTCCACACAAGTTGAAACAACTGAGTCTAGGCTTCTACTAACGCCTTCTCACTTTCTTTTTAGTGTCGGCACGAGATCATCTGGGCCAGCAATCCTATTGAGTTTGAGAATAGAAATGCAACTGCGAACCTCAGTTGTAGTGGGTGGTCCTAAATCTATCGACCGAGATGGTACATTACAAGTTTGTGGCGGCAGCACAGTAGAAGCAGGAGACCAGATAAATTGACCTTCAGAGTGTTGCGGCCGCCGCTCTAACCTTCTGGACTTATTATGGACAAGTGTGCCATCTGTCTCGTTGATAGCTTCACTGACAGACGGTCGCCTGGGACCAGTGGTACGGATAAGCTTGAAGAGTCTGCCGATGTTCCTCCATGCAAAGGCGGTTTCCATTTCCTTAACTTTCTCCACTAACCAACCCTCACGATCAATCTTTTGGCTACGTTTCAATTTCTTACGGATATGTCTCCTAGACTTGTTATATGAATTACCAGAATGAATGTTCTGTCTGGCATATAACAACACGGATATATCTGAGATCCTTTGTTTGTGTAACCCACATACCCCCATCTCACATGTTACAGTACCTGCTTTACAATTCGCCAACAGCTATTAGGGTCTTCGGAGTGAGAAGTACTAAGGCAGCTTTCTAACTTACCTGAATACAAACAGCTGTAGACGATATTTGTTGATATGCTTGTCTGTCGATCGACAATCGGGTCACGTGCTGAACAGCTTTGCTGTCGGAAACTCGCATTATATATATATATATATATATATATATATATATATATATATATATATGTTGTATACGGTTCCGTTTCCATGTTCAATCACGTGGTGAAAGTTACAGCAAACTGTTCTTGTCTCCAGCCTTCCAGTTTTATTTAGACTATTCTGAAAGAAATTTGTCGCAAGTCAAAAGTTTCTAGGACACACTTGTCAAGCTGTCTCCTGGACTAGGAGCTGTATGTACCACAACCTCTGATTGTATAAATTAGGACAGGCGACAGGTAATAATGTTTACTCATATGATTGTTGTCATTATGTGGCTAAGTTGTTTTTTTAATGACCTCGACGAAGGTTATATGTTTGAATTACAACTCAACTGTTTGTTTACCAACCTTAAGATGTATGTTGATGTTCGGGTGGGCGGTTTTTTCCTGAACAATTATTTTCCCTGTATTTTCTGTCGTTTAATCTGGTCTACGTTTATTTTCATCTTGGTTGTGTGGCAGTTGTACACTAGTATCAACTCTCGATGCAATGTTGTTTTTGCTCAATAAAACACGTACAATTTATGGTTGTTTTTGTGGTGCCTATTTCAAGATGATCCCCGTCATTACAAGTGGAAATCCATCAATTGTTCGCGTTGATACTTAACAACCATACATAACGGGACTAGAACTTCGAAGCAGACAAAATTTTGACTCACTGGTCTACACTTAAAAATTGGTCGATTTTCTTCTGCCGGATTTTTCTGACTAATTTGAACACAGTAATGTAGACAATCAAAACGATATAATATGTGCGCTTTGTTATTTTCATAGTTGTTGCTCTGTTCCACTTGTGAATATCTCCATTTCTGGTTCTCCTTGATTCTAGGCTCTGGCAGCCGCTCGAAATAAGAAGCAATGGCTGTTACTCAGTCTACATGATGAGGGCTGCTTCGATTGCCATCTGCTGAATCGGGATGTTTGGAAAGACCCTCGTATTTATCAGACAGTCAAACGGAATTTCATTTTCATCCAGGTAGGCGTGTATTTCTCCCCTACATTTTGCTTGTACTTATGAATGCAACACCCGCCTCCGTTTAACTGTGCGCATATACTGATGACATTGCTTATCCATAAACACATCTGTGGTGATCTGTATCTACACTAAATTGTAATATGATCTAAACTTTAAACGGAATGGCAGTCGTACATATGTGTTCACCTCTTTTTGTTATACGATCAAAGCCCTTTGGTCGTTGTCAGGGCAGTTCAGCTCGAAGTTGAACCACAGTCAATCATGTCAGATGCATTCATTATTAATGGTCACTCGCGCTCAGCCGCAGTCAGGATGAGATGATTGACTCATGGTTCCAGGGATCGAATGCGAGTACACACGAGATCGGTGAAAAAACCGAGGTAACAGGTTACCTTTATGCCAAATTACCTAACGAAAGACACTGTCTTAACGCGGATTACATAACAAAAGATGCAGAGGTTCGAATTGTCCGTATAAACATTCTGACTTTGATATTACGGGGTTGACTTGCTGACGTTAACGAATATACCAGCCGCGTGAAATTTCCGTCTGTTTTATCAAAGACAAAGGTGGGCCATTTTGTAATTGAATGCCCAATAACAACCATCTTGTTGGTCCTATATTTATTCCCAAGGTTTTACTATTAAGGTGCATTCCAGCTACTCACCGTGAGTGTTGATTGCTTCTCCCGGTGGTTATTCTTGAACTGCTTCCTCCTTAACACTAGCCGTAGTCAATACCAACGCGGTATAATATTGAGCACAACGTTGTAGATAGTCAATATCAATGCAGTTTTGTATCTTCATATGTTTGATCAATGTTTACCTGTAACCTATGAGCTCAGCTTCTCAGTCGACGTGTTGTGTGCTTATAACCAATCATTGGTGCTCAGGATGCTCGTTTTAGGTGTGATTGCATTTGATTGTCATTGACCATCAGACCTGTTACGGATTGTTGCTGAACTTCCTTCCAAAATGTTCCTTTGGCTTTTGATCCACTCAAAAATGCATGCCAAAAAATTGGCTTCTCGGGAATGATGAAAGCATCGGTTTCAAGCTTGTTCCAATGATGGGCGAATTCTTTCAATTAATAATGACTGAATTTAGCACTGTTGTAGTTGCCAGTGGGCATCCATGTGCTCTTTACGTCAAGTATAGTTCAATCGTGGGCATATTTCAGTTTGGCGGACGAAAATTTTTCGATGGTAATTTATGCAGCAAGTCACGCGACCTCTAGTTTTTATAGGGTTTAGGCGTATTAGCCATTCACAGGTAACGTTCTGTTTTCACTTTAGCTATTCGTCCCCAGCTGTCTGTTCATTCGAAAATCAGGTTCATTTCACGAGTTATTTTTCTGGTCGCTCTTCGAACCACAATATGGTATCTTTCAAAGAGCGAAATTTAACTTCTCGGCTTTGTTGATATCACTTCGACGGACAATATCGTTTTGTGTGCGTGTCGGTCTGTGAAGTTTCATCCAGTATGAGAGTTTTCAAGTGCATTCCAATCGTTTTTATCCAGGTCGCTCTTGTAGAATTGTTTGATGCATTTGATTTTTACGTGATCCCTGACTGCAGTTCTATAGGACCTACTACATTTCTCGTAGGAGTTGGATACTATCCGACTATCAGAATTAAGGGCTCAGTCAAGCTGTTCCAGGCTTAGAAACCGTGACCGTTCGACTGGTAGACAACGTCATTACCACTGAGCTATCTCAACCTCTATAGCATATATACAGAATCTCCCCAATTACAGAAGGGAACTGTATGCCGTTTTATTGCGGATGGCGCATTGGGTCGAGATGTCTACCTTTGGCGGGCTTTCCTAACAGCTCTAGTGTGGTGGCGATTTCAATACATACCGGGGCTACACCGAATTGCGGTAACACTTGTGTAGTGCGTACATCTAGCATCACTTACAAGGTAGGTGGGTAATTCTGTTGTCAATTTCTGTGCTTCGATATTCGACCATCAGTCATAACTTATGTATTGGGCCTGCAGCATACAATCACTATCCCAATGATACCGCTACTCGATATAGGCCCAGGATTGTGGACACCAAGTCACGCGATCAGTTTCTACGAATGTTCCTAGTACAGTGGGACTGCTTGAAATCAATAAAGTTTCGGCCCAGTATTCCATCCGTGATTATTTGATATTCATCCTCCTAATGGAGTTTTCTCAGTTTTTTGGGGAGATTTTAACCCCATGGACGTATGTTTCAGATTTACTCTACGCACTCCAGGATTAACTCTACGCTTCTTTTCGATTTACACCAAGGCGACTGATGAACACTTCCAAGTGTGATTCAGGATGACACTCCAGCTAATCAATTACTACTTGGGCCCACGTGTACATTCCAGGGAAGATTTAAGTTGTTTGGTTGGCTGGTAGGATAAAGCTCACCGAGCTGTCGGTGACGTAGTGTGTTTTGGTAAACGAGTTGTAGAGATAAATTTGAACCAGTCTCTCATTCATGGATTTTGTTTTTTAAATAAGGATTGATGGATCATCCTGTTTACCACAATTTTTCATTCTGTATAGCTTTTGTTATGCTTATACTCCTCTTCGTTCTTATTCCAAGATTCCGGTGGACAGTCCCGAGGGAATTCGGTATCGCGGTGAGCATGCCTACGTTAATTCTGCATCACACATCGCTATACTTGACCCTGTGACTGGCGAGCAGAAAGTTATGTGGATGCATTTGAAAGACCCGAAGTCCGTACATGAAGTTTGTGAGTTCTAAGAAGTTTTGTATTGATTGTCAACACTGGCGTGTTGATGGGTTGGCGAAATAGGAATGCAGATAACCTGTAGGTTATTGGACATCATTTAACGTAGCATGTGCCACCTATGTCAAGATCCGTTCGACTCACTGTAATCAGCTGAGTGCGTTCAGAGTAATCCTATCAAGTGTTTATGACGAATGACTAGTTGACGGAGAGGCACAGTGCTTCAAGGCTGTGACTTTCTAATCCTTAATTCATGTCACGCATTACGTTTGAAAATAATGAATTGTTTTCGTATAACTTGAACATTACCCACAATTAATCGCAGTTGTCGCATTCCCATAGACTTTCCAGTCGGCCCGCTCAACAACTCAATGGTTTCTGTGATTTCAATTTGGAGAGAAGTCCTAGTCGAGGGGTCATCGACTGGAGTTAACAGACAGTCGCTGTGTTTCCTCTTGAGGCGATTGGGCAACCTGATCACTATCCGCAAGCGAAAGTGGTTGGGCGTTCAGATATGATAATCCGGTCGTGCCTAATGTGAGGTCAATGGTACAGCAGTAAACACGGTTGCCCCATGAAAAGCGTGATCGGAGTTCTAGTCCCGGCAGTGACAAAGATATGCACTACTGACGAGCTCTAATGAGAGCGAAACTCGAGTCTAGTGCTTCTGCTGTTCGAAAAAGGCCGATTGAGAAATCTATGGGAATGTGACGGCTGCAGTCAATTGTGGGTGATGTTCAGTTTATATGAAAACCAAAATCACCTACTACTCATCAGTTATTAATTGTTTGTGTTAATCCATTGAGCAACAGTCGAGTAATATTAGATTCGCCGAGGCAGAAGTAGGCTTGATGTTATATAGTGCATTCAGTTCTGTTGGAACATCCAGAATGGTTGTCATGTCCTTCGATCTTGCTTCTCATTTTGAGTTTTGGTACTTAACTTTAGTTGACAGTCAATTTAGTTGTGTATGTTAGTCGAACTTCACAACTTTCAGTTGTCTAGTCATCGTTTGATGATTTTATCCATAGCCACAAGCACCCTGTTCTTTATCATCCGTGGATCTGTCAACACATCTTTCATTCAATATGCAGAGTGTCACCCAAAGATCGTCAGCCAACCGTTAAACAGCTTTACAGCTGTCTGTTCACTTTAACGGGGAGCATACGTCCCATTGGAGAGGTTTATGGCCAACCAGTTGAACGTCCATCTTGCCGTGTTTGTAAGGTTTCCTTAATTGAGTGGTTTTTTCAAACTCTATCGAAAGCTTTAGGCAAAATTAAGACAAATTGCATCAGTTGAGTTGCACATTCACACCCTTCGCCCAGAAGCGATCAGCAGGTTTGTGACTCAGTTTAACTACGTTAGCCTTTGTTTTCAAAGGTCGCTTGTGATTTGAGGTTATGCGCACGTGTGTACTGTCTGCTCAAAGTGTTACGGGTATCTACATCTCTGTTGGTAAATCTAACGGAATTTCGAACTTGTGAACTGCCACTCTTATTCCTCGTTTATGTTGCATCTTCATTGTAGAAATCGTAGCTATAATCTTCAGCTTATGTGCAAGGTCGTACTAACATCAAAACTGACCCTCTTTTGCAGCAACCTTTGTGCGATTGCACCACATGTTGTAGTCATCAAATGTAGATTCCTCCTCTTCTTGCTGTTTCCTTTACTGGAATATTTCATTGTTGAATGTTTCAGCCCAATCTGAAAGTTACTCATGTTTTATAGACGTTCCGATGCGTCGGGAGACACTAAAACGCGTGTGAAAAGCATTTAGTTTTTCCTTGCGGGTGGTCTACCAGTGGTCACTCGGTCTGAGTATGGTCGTGAACTCAGACCATACAACCTTGTTAAACTGTCTTTATTGTTTCAAATTTTGTCCTATACTTTGTTTTTTCACCTACCTTTTCTAGTTTAAGATGTCTGGATACAAATTTAAGATATCCCAAGTGGGTCAGCTGGATTTCAACGGCAAACAAAGTTGCACGTCTAATGTTTACACGGTAGGCTAAAAAAACACAGGGATTGACTGACTTTCACAGAGTGACAACACGCGGTCCCCTCGGGTGCAGAGAGCGAACTAAGTTAGCTTGCCTAGATCCAGTTTCTTGGGGCATCCCAAATTGACATCTAGACACCTTGAACTGTTTACATGGTTCTATTCTGTTGAACCCATAAGCACTGATCGAGTGGACCTGTGGTTGTTATATTGACGATCATGTTATCCCATTAATACGTACATAGTCAGGACGTGAGGTTTCTTGACTGATCTGATCCTGCACATGTTAAGCTCTAGCTCCGGGTGCTTAGTGCCTCTCTTTATCAAAATGTGTTATTCCGCGCAGCATGTTATTCAAGACTGTCGGCTGCTCTAGATTTCGAGTTGCGATAACATGTCCTTTCAAGTGCACATAATACTTCACGTCCCATTCAGAATTCCGTTGGCTTAATTCGTGGTGCATACTGTTACGGTCTCTTTACTTCTGGTTCGACACATCAGAGGTTCATACATCACACATGTATTGGCGTTATGTAAATTTGGCCCAGTTGATTTGAGTGTCCGCATTCTGTCGGTTGCTCGTTTTCAGCTGTGTTGAATGATTGTTTGCGTGATTTAGGCAAATAAACCGCCCCTCTCAGTGCACTCTCATAATACTACTTTCTACTTGGCTATTATGCATTTCTTTCTTAGTGACCGACTTCCTTCGACATTCCACTCTGAATTCGACTGATCATGTTGAACAGCCGACAGCAATCAATCTTGACTCCACTATCTCTACCTCCAGTTTTGCACTGTCTCGGACACGAAGACTTTCAGATGCCTGCAGTTCCACCTATCCGTTGAAACGGCCCCGATTGGATCAGAGTGTCAGTGACAGTTCAGACTTGTCTTCTCGTGTGGCGGCTGTGTCGGTGAGTTCGATTATGAAGTTTAAGAAGTGTACTCTATGTCACTCAGTCTTGCTTGCTATTCATGACATCCAGGCTCATTTAGGTTTGTAACCTATCGTTCCACACATAGGTTCAAATCAGTTTCCCTAAAATCTACAAGCCGAACAGGAAACAGATGGGGATTATAATTCATCAATCGCCAAGGTTGCCCTCAGTGTTCAGCTAGACTGTCCTGACTTACCACACACAGTTGCACTGTGTGACATATGCACCGTGATCCTCAAGGTCAAATCAGGTCCGACTTCTAGAGTATCTTTATGTTTGTGCAGTGGTAATGATGTCAGATGCGATCAATGTTAGCAGTTTGTTAGCATATTGTACACAGTAAAGGGCGGACGTTGGGTAAAATGAATATCAAACGTTATCAAGAAAGTGTTCATTCGCGAATAACACGTTTAGTGAAATGTATCAGTTTCAACCATCCACGTGGTACTAACCTACTTGAGACAACCGTTAACAGAGAAAGTAGGCGCCTTCTTACGAACCCAAAGTTGAATTTTTGATCATACTTCGGATGCGCTTAATGATAGTATGGGTTCTTTGTACACGTTACGAGGACGCTTAACTAGTATGCTGATACGATCTAGGCGTCCCGTACGTGTTTCTGTTCCGAAGCGCGAATACAGGATAGCAAGAATGAATCGGACGGTAAGACGCTGAAAATTATACGGCGTTCTGTAAAGTAGAACTATCAGAACGGTCTAATCAGGCTTCTGATCACATCGTCGTGATGGGAGACTCGCGGTACCAAGGACTGGTGGTCAAACAACCGCGACTTTCCTAATGGTCGACAACCTTAACTGGAACGTTTTGGGTTGTCATGCTTCCCGAAACGGGTTGCCCACGAATATGCGGTCTCCCCTCCCACTGTTATTACGGTCAGTTTCTTGTACATATTATGTCAACAGCCTAACAGAATTGACAACGTTGATCGTTGTTGCTACTGAAGGTACTGACACTTCAAGGGCCATACCTGGTTTAAACCTGCGGAATATAAACTGCATAGGTGTCGAGTCATTTTCCTAGCGCACGTGATTGATAATCAGTGCTGGCCTGATCGGACATTCCCGGTTGTCGAGAGTGTTTGCCGCGTAAATTCGATGGGCGGCCTTATGTGTTGTGCGAAAAAGAAAGCACTTCGTCATAGCGACTACAATGAGTTATTTAGTTCATATTGTGTTTACTAAGTTGTTTGGTTTCACGAATCGGTGTGCGAACTTGTTTTCCTGTGTTTATTCGCTTACCTCATACATACCAACCTCTATGGTTGCTTTCTTTTTCTGAACTCATCAAACTCAGTAGAAGTTTGAAGCAGTTCATTATCTTGATAAACTTGAATAAGACATTGAGAAAACGCAAGTTATGTGATGTTCTGCAGAGCGACATAAACAATTTATTTTTAACGAAAAGCACACTTTCCAGATTCAGGATTTACACGATTCGCTAAGAAAGAGGAGACTCATGCTCCGATATGGTGATTCATACAATTACATAGTGCATATTTCGGCCATTGTATCATATGTAAACGTTTATCGAAATCTATATATCACTGTCGTAAGTATCCTAGGTACCTCTCATATATGAATCGAGTGTTTCGAGGGAGCCTTGAATAGATGCTATACACATTTCTGAGATACCACATTTTGAAAGATCCGTTTGCTTGAGTAATCTGTGTGATGGTGGATGTATGAAACCTCTGTTGTTAGACACAACGGATTTAATAAATAAGTTGACCGTGAGGATGTGGGGTTCTGGGATCATCGAGAGTTTCTTGTTTCTCGGTTTGCAAATTATTAATGCCGCTACAGTGTTGTGTCGTGTGGTTGAGAAATCCTGGCTGAAGAACGTGAGACAAACTTTCATGGTCATTACACATCGGCATTTTAATTCCTCTGGTAATTTTGGGCGTTCACGTGGCCAGCTCCAAGTTGCATCACTATATATATATATATATATATATATATATATATATGAGAGCGAACAATTGTGGCAGTGCGCTGTATGAGAATGACGAAACAAACCTTGGAGAATAGTTGTCCGCAAATATTCCATCTCGTTTTAGAAAGTCGAACTGCTGTCGACCACAGGAGAATAAGGGAGCCCAACGATTAAATAAGGTCTTATGAAAATACGTGCGAACATATAGAAACTGGAAAGAAGTCAGGTGACGTGGAAAGGGTGAAGATCTTAGGTACAAATGTTATACGTGCAGTGTTCAACTGTGGAGAAAGTTGTTCATTAATCAATAGTAAATTAAAAAGATGCTGCCAGTGGTTTAGCTTTGATATGAGCTCCATCAGTGGTTTTGAAGCGGTTGGGTCCGGCCACAGATCCTTCTAAGTAATGGGTTACCTGGGTGACTTCAGCTTCGAAAATTGGATCAACGAGGCTACGATCACATGGAGTCGCACTCTGTAGAAAACGGTTGCCACAGACCTCCAGGCCATCATGCACCGTACTCCAACAGTTGGTAAATGCTGGAAACTTTTGTTCATTACCAGCAAAGGCATTTCCCCATCGGCCGTCAAGTATCGTCGCTGCTGCGTTTCTCCTTCGCTTGTAAAATTCCCGTATATGTCCAAATTGCACTCGACGTAGATAGCGGCTGTTTTTGATCGAGTGATGTTGATGATGTGGGATATACCTTGAGAGTCGTTTGGCTGGAGCCAGTTGGGGCGGTAGCTGATGTGTTGGCGTTTGTGAGTTATGCCAGTGCATTTTCCGGGATTAGGGGAAGAGGGAGATATGCGGAGGAGCCACAGACGTCTTGGCACGATGAGTGTGAACCTGTTGCTGTCAAAATATTAGGTCCATCAGACTGTTCTTGATCTATGCTCAGAAAATTGCACAACAACAAGTACAAGTCGCTTTTTAATACTTGCCGCTAATTGAATTGCCATATAATCGGCGATGGCTAAATATTTCAATGTAGCGCTAGGAGTGTAAAGGTCATTTGCATAACGAATCAGCGTAGCATGAAACCATTAGAGAACAGGTATGCTCCTGCGACACGGACCGTTCATAGACTCCAATCCGTGACTGTCTATCCATTGTTCTATTATGATGACGTTAACGGGTCACCGATGGTGGAGGAACGTCGGAATATAATCACTAATAAGGAGTGGGTGAGGATTGAAGTACAGGAGAGCTACAAGCAGACACATTGTTGCGTAGCCTAAGAGGTGTGACTGGTGTTGATCATCATCCAAATCAGATGATACATTTGTTGGGGATAATAATTGACTGGGAGATCTGTATACAAGACGTGGCGTTTAGATGTAATGGTTCAGCAGGTAATGATTGGGTTACTTATAGAATTATAGTAGTATGTTCTATAAGATGGCATGGGTGTACCAATCAGTAGGGCGTCAAGTCTTCACTAACAATAAAACAGCAATTAAGGGGGTAGTAAAAACTGTCTTACAAAATAACCGAAAGATATCTCAAAGTGACAATAGTAAATGGATTAAGGATAATTTCCATGTAAACAATGTACACGCAGTCGGATAGTGCATAGGAAGTGTGTTAGAACTGGGGACAAATCATGAAAGGGCTGTTATACCTCTGATAGACTTCATACACAGATTAGGAAACAAACTCGAAAACCAACGAGAGGATACTCAGGCGTGTAAAACTCTCAAGATAATTAACTTGTGAAACAATGAACAAAATCAACTAAGAACTTACCCAATTAGGTTTCAGATGGCACAAAAATGACCGCGCAGTATGTTCTGAAGCTTGACAGATGCGTAGCTCTGTTATTGTGGAGAACTCTGCGATGGTTCTTAATCCATTGAAATACCCTTGGGGAGATCCTACGTTTGGTTTATAAGATGATGTCTAACAATGATATAAAACGCAGCGGACGCGTTTTGGTCGGATTTTCTCGAGAACACGAAACTTTAAGATATTCTGATCACACGTAAACATTTAACTAATCGTATACATCAATATAAGGATGGAATTCATGGCTTAAAAGGTCAGACAGACAAACAAGAAAATGGAAATTATGGAGTAACTGACTACCGGGGCAACCACAACGTCCACACAGCTGGCGTTTGAACACACATGAGATAGATTTTGAAGCCTGATAGCCAAGGCCTCAGTAAACTCGAGGATGCGTTCCCGGTTGCTTCGAAAAACCACAAAATCAACTGGAATCCTTCCGTTGTTGCAGCTGCCTGTACTGGTTGTGTAATTGTCGTAACCCAGTAATGTACTCGAGAAAGGATCAAAGAAAATACGAATACCAACCGCTTTACGGACTAATTGGGTTAACGTAATTCCGTTTATGGTTCTCCCACATTTTCTCTTTACTATTTATTATCCCGTAATTATTTGTTTGTTCAAATCCCGCCACCGAGTATGATTTGATTTTGTTCCGGACTCTTGGAACTTATTTTGGTGCTCAGTTTGTGAACTACCTGCTACGTAGGGACCTGTGGCTGCCATCGCTCGTTCCACTCTGGTCGACGTTCGAAATTCTGATATTTGAATCTCCTCGTGATTAACAAGTCTTTCAGGTGTTTCTGGCTTTTTAAAGTTTTTATTTATGGTTTTTCACCGCCTACTTGAGTCTCACTAGCTTAGTGGTGGCGACGTTTGACTTCTGTTCTCACCGTGACAAGTTTGAATCTGTTTACTATAACTGCTCCTGTCTAGGTTTGGGCAACTGGGCAGTATAAACCATATCACGCGCAAACATCCTTTGTAAACAAGAATACATTGGAACAACCAAGCTCGTTTCCAGTTTTCATCATCAGGCTAAATGTGTGAAGTTTTTATGGGACATTTTTGACGGGGCAAATCTGATAAAAACAAGTACCAAGTTCATGTATAGAATTAAAAACGTCCTGCCTACATATAGAATAAACGTTTTGGCACACACAACACAACTCACAAATATGACGCAAATGATACCGTGGGTGTCCGACCGTTTACAGATTGTGTTTTGGGCCATGTGGATTGCAACGTCTGAGCAAAGCCTTCCCGTGTACACAGAAGTGTATTGCGCAGTGCAGTTCCGAACGTCTCGGCCGTGGCGAGAATTCTCCGTCATCCAACTTTGTATTTACTGTGTTCTGCTCGGTCACTCAGTGAACATCAAATGGCTAGGTGGACGCCACGATATAAGATACAAGGTGTTTTGCAGTTGAATTGCTGATTGTCTTGGTAGCTTCACTATTGATACCTATGTTTGCATTAGCCTTTTTTCTATGGCCTTCATGCCTAGTTTCACAAGAGCAATTAAATGAGTGTTAGCTGAACAAACTGCAAAATTGCTTGTCTGTTTTAACTGTGCTGGACCATTGAGCCTACGGCTGAATGACAGTGTTTTATGTATTTCCAGTATATTTCGAATCTTCGAAGAACATTTTATCCTTGAGACATTCACCGTCCGTCTTTCCAATTCACATTATTCAACACGGTTCAATACCATATGCATTACTACTAGCACTGTCACAAAGCAAATGCGTTTGTACACATACACCCCATTTTTCACTGGCTTTCTTACACAACTGCCGTAGAAAATAATTGCTCACTTCATCGTTCATAACTGGGTTGTATTTATAAGCTAATCAGATTTTGAAGAGAATGAAACAGCGCCGTCACACATTGCCGTGGCTAAATGCTGCTTTTAAAGAAGTGAGTGAAGCACTGTCCGTGTAATCCTGCCTGACGTTCTGCCAAGAAACGTGCGCTAGTTGGACATGATTTTGAAGATATCTTAGTGGGCATACGTATACACAAATTCTGCGCCTGTGGAAACGTTTGCATCTTTGGGATAAAAAGAACGCTTGAGATCATGGTCATGGAGCCTACGCAACAGTAGCTGAGCGGTACACGTAGATGTCTGCTGGTAAGTGACACTCAGCGAGACCACTTCGACGCATCTCCACCGAACACTACACCTCAATGTCGCTATTACTCCATTGTGTAGTGTTTTGATAACTGGACATAACAGTCAAATTTCAACTTGTTATCATATTTCATTGATCTCCCATCGGCAGCCAGTCCCATTCGTTAAAAAAGCAAGAAACTTTCAATAATTGCTTGTAACTTTGGCTGTGATCCAGATTTTACATGTTACATTTGAGAGTAACTTTTGTTTTCACATTGGTCGGACGTTAACGAATGATAAGCTTGTGTGAATTGAAGTCGTTTTTTGGGTTGTCTTCTGAGTATCCTATTCGCAATTCTGAATGAAACTCACTACTCATCATTTACAAACATTTGTGAGTAGTGTGGGCGTCAAGTGAAAATGGATATGTGCTTGAACTTTAAGCTGTCGATCCCTTGCTAGTCAGTCGTTCCGAAACTAGTTGCCGATGCGATATTTTGTTCGTATTGTGAAATATACTCTTCATAGTTGCTACCAGCTCCACAGTTTTTACAAGAGGTGATCCAGTCTTCTGTGCAGCGTGCTTGAGACCTGCGTTCTGGCGAATGTGATCGTGCCTCAGTGGATTAAGGTCAGCTTTCGCTCATGTAGATCAGTCAAGAAGTCAGTTTATCGCATTGTATCGGGATTTTGATGCGGTGTCGATCTCCATTTTCCGCGTCGCTGCACCAGTGCTATCCGATTAGTATTGGTCTCTTCCTAAGGCGAATCAGGATGGCTTTCAGTTACCTCATTGTATCAAGACTGGTATACGTGCCCTTCATTACGTCGATCTGCTTTCTCCAAGAATGTTAGGGAGGAAGCGTTTCCCCCTCATTAATATTCCGCGCTTTTCCCTCTGGCCGCGATCTGATTGACACTGTTCAGCCCATATGTGCTGCATTATTTATGATACATTATTCATTGTCGTACATTCTTCCAGTTGTTTTCAGTAACACCTTCTGAGATTCCATATTTTCACACCATTTTTACTTTTTAACTTATCGTTACTTTTTGTCTGCTTCTCTATTCGACCGTGTTTCTCTTTCAAGTCACAGATCGCGGAAGGACGAGTTTATTCTGATCCTTCGTCCGGAACTAATCACCCCGAGCACGTCATTCATCAATCGAATTATCGTTTGTCTGTTGATGATCGTCTTCTGGATTTGACCGAGGAGCAGCAGATTCAGTTGGCAATCGAGGCTTCCAAAGTCGAGTCCAGTGGTCCGTCTCGATCACATGACATTGATCCTCACAACGATCTCAACGTACGCTGCCTAGTGATCAGCTTACTGATGTTGCTCGTCCAACCTTCTAATTGCATTGTTTTGCCCTGTTCTATACTTCGATGAGCCATCCCTTTTCTATTAGTGCAAATTGATTATGTTTCTGGTAGATGTGACGTATTCGTAAGTTCCATGAATTAAATATGTATATTCCCATCGCATCACACAGGCGACGACCGATCCTGTAGACGATCTCATCGTTCTGACAGATGACGATGATGAAGATGTGGACGATTCAGATGATGATAACACGGATCCAGACTGTTTCATATTTGATCCAGATGCCACCCATCCCCCAAGCCGTTCGTCCACTGCCATTATTAGTTCAAGACGACCGTTACGACCTACTGGACTCGCTTGTGTCACTTCATCCGCATCAGTGCAATCACCAGTCTGTCAAGTAGATCCGGGACACACCGAGGAAGTTGATTTAGAATTCCACCCTCTCCTGGTTCCGAAATCAAACGAGGAAGCGGTTGAACTGGTGGTCAGACTGCCGAATGGGACTCGTGAGGTGCTCCGTTTGACGCCTTCTCTACCGCTAGTGGTATGTGTTGTATGACGAGAGTAGTATTGTTCTCCCATTTCTAGATAAATCACTTGGGTTCATCATGCTTGCTTCACGTGTTAACCAGCCATTGGATTGTTATCGAATGCACGATACGCTTACACCGTCAATCTTCGCTTGCTTACTTGCACAAACAGTTGCCTTTAGCATGCTTGTAAATGCACCAGTTGTACTTCGTGAGGCCTAGGTAAGAGGCATACACTCTCAGCTCACATATTGCATTTGCCGACAGAACGTTGTTAACATTGGAATTCCTCGTAAGGCAGCCAGGTGGCAAGATGCGTTTATATTATAATATGTATTCACTCCGACTGCCTCTGTTAAAATATTCTTATAAACCGCATGTTCCAATCCACTTATATTATTTTATACCTAAAATACATTCTCTTGTTGCACATCCTTAATGTATGGCTGGTCCTCAAATTGGTGCATGTTTGACATTTCTGCACTGTTGCTGTCTCGACGTGTCGCACATGAGGTAGATTAATCTGGGGTTGTATTTTCTTGATTGGATGACATCGCATAATGGAGTGGCTATTCGAAAATTTCTTGGCCTTATAGTCCCTCTACCGTTGGTAGACAAAAACAGTCCGTTATAAGATTTAATTTTCGTAGTTTGTTAGTACCACATTAAGCTTGTTTGATCGAGAGGTTAGACTAATTACATCATTCTTAAATTTATACAATCAAAGAGATGTGTTGATTTATGATGTGCTCAACAGGATAATGTGAATGAAGATCATTTTTCATGTCTTTGGTTACAGACTGTCCTAAAACCAAATCAGACATAATAGTTAGCCTGGTTGATGTACAATCTGTTAACCTTTTGTCGACCACAGTTTGCCCCAAATGATTATCCTCTTCGCGATGCCGAAGTATGGCACACGCGCCTGCGTAGGATAGAACTAACCTCGCAATTAGTCTGACGCGCTTGCCAAAGCAAACGAACTATGCTTCGTTGTCCTAGTCGTTGTGGTGTGAACACAAAGCTGCAATGAATCGCAGAGGCAGTGATAGTTTTAACCGTATGTCATTCTATTTTCATTGAGCAAACGATTGTTAATATTCAGGACGAGGCGAATCAACTCACGACTGTCAACGTTAATTGAATGGATATAGTTATGGTGTTGTGCTCAACGTTGGTCTGAGCTGTCCGGTAGTGTAGAAGCAAATCTATGAGCAAGCTTGGTTTGTTATTGGACTAGTACAGTCGAGTTAGGCGGCTTATTCACGTTTAGTCGTTTCAGCCTCCTCTCCAGGTCACCGCCAAAACACAAACCCTTGGGCACCATCCATTCGTTGGTTTGCCCACTAGGACTAGTGGTTTTACACGCTAATTACGATGTGAGTTCGCGTCAACCGAGGAACCTTCTGTTAAACAGTGTGATTTTTAATGGAATAAGTTCAGGAGAACCAAAAATTAAATATACATATAATAATAGGGTAATCGGTTAAAATGGTGTAAGGGTTTACTGGACGGACAATTGTTGATCAACATCTATTCAGAATGCATGGGCGCTTTCTTTGTGGAGTCTTTTCGTATCATTTGTTCGGCTGGACGTCGTGTGAATGCGTACTGATAGTTTTTTTCCAGTGACTTCTAGAGGTAGGTGAAATCTATTTTGATAATTGTGAATGTCTTCATCGCAGTTTCACTCTGATCACTTTCATTTGCAAAACCACTTGGACTTCCGTAGTTTTTTTTTCATCGTATCGACATTTCTACAAAAAGGCCGAGCGTATCAGGTTACAAAAATGTGGTGATCCCATGATTGTATCAAAGTTGCTCTGTGGAATGAAATTGAGCGTGCAGTAAGATTCGCTAATGGCCGGTCAATAGATCAAGCGTTTACAAACTTGTGCATAGTGTAAAATGAACATCATGTATGATAGAAAGAATTCCACCGTTTGGCTGTCCCGAAAAAGAAAAGGTGAGTATGCCTCAATACTGCAGGACTAACTCGTAGATGGCTTAGCGTACACTGAAGCATTGGGTGGTTGTTCACAAGATCAAGGAGAGAAGTGTCCTTAAGCGGTTATAAGAGCACTGACTACAGTTACGCCGATGTAAAATGGAATGATAAACAACATTTCTGTTGTTTTGGAGATCGAGCATCACTCGTTATGAATGGATCATTGACGAGGCGCGTGGCTATAGTTTTAACCCGATCAATGTCAAAAATAAGTCCAAGTCTTTGAACTGTACTTCAGTAGCGGATGCCTTTGATTTGTTGTCAAAAAGTAGTTGGCTGGGTGTTTAAAATTTGTGGCTTCCAGGGAACAACTGGCCACCGCCAGTTTTTCAATACGTACGATTGGCTTTTGGTTTGATTAGATTGACCCCCAAAACAGGTTAGGATGATAAGATAATCCCGTGTGATCAGCATTTAACGGAACAGAAATTGTCTAGTACCACAGAGGAGGGGACGTACGGACAGATTTGGTTCAGTTGAAGATGGTTACATTTGAAGATTTTCTCTACAAGTTCTATCAAATCATTGTTTATATGGATACTGACGAATGCATAATTCGTCGAAGTGTAGAACGTGGGTTTGCAATTAGTGGATGATCGCAGCTTCCGCACAAGCCTTTCGAATGCAATAATAATGCTGAATCAGTGTCATTGATGAACACTAAAGGCAAGTTAGGATGTCGACGATCCTATTATGTTTTATAAATGTGATCGGCGATTGAACGATCATTTAGAACAGTGTCATTTCTAACGGTTAGTTATACATCGGTTGTTCCGTACATAACTAACCTGACTGGTAAAACTCGTGTTACATTCCGTGACTGGTCTTGGGTATTTATTGGGGGCTTCAGCACACTGCGTTACAAGTGCCTCTATCGACACACACACCATTCTCGTTCCTTCAGATTTGTACTTTACTCGGAGTGTGAGTAGATCGACAAATATTGGAGCACTAGCCGCTAATGGCCTTGTGTGCCCGACGTCGTCTTTTGGCTTCGGTCACTGGGACAGGCTAATTCTGACACGAATACCACGATCCATGTATATATTTAAGTCACTGGGACTCAGTGACATCCACAAGAAAACTTTTGGGGATCCTGTCTTACTGTCACTTGAACACGAGCTGCGTAGGCTCGTACGCAGCTAACATCGGTGTTGACTGGAGAAGACAAGTTGGAAAACAGACAAAGTTTGGGTGTTGATGTATACAACAGTTAAAGTTGAGTTCTGCTTTCAACGATCAAACTAGTTTATTCATTCGGGGACCAAGGGGACGCTGTCAGATGTATCGGTGGTATGGATGGACTTATTGTTACATTGGAAATAGCAGCCCGTTTCTCCCCTTCTAATAATTTCTTATTGTGCTACTAGGTTGTTATGTTATATTGAAATAGGACCATCAAAGGTTGTGTCTCTCAAACATTGGTATCACTTACTTATGCTTGCTGTCGGTGGTGGTCGTTGTGGTGGCGTGTGGTAAAAAACTTAGCTTACGAGCAGTAGCAGTTCTTATGGACCCTAATTTTTGCGAGGTAGTCATGACTGACCTATCGAATTGTAGGCTAACTGAATTCCGGTAGATTTCCTAAGAGCAGAATTGTATTGTGTCAAATCCGTTGTCTTTTTCAATTCTGTTCCCCTTTTTTCAAATTTACCCAGCTGCTGTTCGTCTCATGGACTCTGAGAATGTTCTTTGCAGGATAAAATCTTTGACAAACTCCGTTTTAGAAAACCATTGTTCCATCCATGTTTATATATGCATAACGTACGTATTTCTCATACGAGAAGATATAACCGACTTCAGCCGCCAATCTCTATCGTTTTCTTCTCATATTTTTATATTGTAGGATCTTCGGTGTTACTTCGAATCTCGTGGTTTCCCTCGTTCGCGCTACGAATTGGTTCGACTGTATCCGCGCTGTAGTCTTTCCTCATTCTCCGAGTCGACCACACTAAGCGAAGCCGGTTTGGCCCGAAAAGATACCATATTTATTCAGGAACGTTGAACGACACTGGCGCACTGAAGCGTTCGTTGGTTTATCTATTCACCTCTAGTCGACACGGATGGTTCCATCACACTTACGTTGATTTGTCCTTGAATGTGACAAACGCTCGACAACCCTACCATATATTTGCCTACAGTCTAATTTGTTTTTCGTGCGTTTGCATCCGTGGTGGTGTGCACGAGGAGACTGTAATCGGGAACTATGTTTCTCCTATCTGATCAAAACACATTCGAATTCTACCCACACATCAGGCCACTACATTCGTACATACAAAGTCACGCTATTTCGATTCGCTTCCTTCTCATCCCCACACAGGATAACGTATTCCCGGTCTCCCGTGTATGTTCACTATGTATCCCAGTCCAATCACTTGTACACTGCATATCAGACTATCTTACTGATGTAGAATCCGAATTAATGCCTTGTCTCTAGACTGTGTTCGTCTTCTTGTTGTCTTATCGTTTGTTTGTTCGTTTGACGTGTGTGTGTGTGAGTGATCTATCTGTAATGGTTTGCGGCGTTACCACGAGTTGCTGCCTTCTAATTTAGTCTTCAGGTGATGTACACAACAGTGTATTGTTCCCTACAATGGCTGACTTTAGGTATGTCTTATCGCCTGAATCTAATTGCGAATGTTTACATTAGCATTGATTGGTGTGACTCGAGCTGCACCGTCAATCCAGGCAGTCACACGCAAGATTGAAAAGGAATAGGTAATGAAATCTACGGGAAGAGTACAATAATTGTGTGTCATTCGTTGACTAAATTGTGACCGTGCTTGTTAAAGCGCCTTCACGTAGCTATGTGGTTGTTCTCCGGTATGAAGGTTTTGTGTGTCTATGGGGTTAAACGTCGGTCTGTTATTGATCGTTTGGATCGTGTATACATCAAACATTGTACACAACCTACCACATTCCTAATATTTATATACATGTAAGCAGTATTCGTGGTACTCACGTGTGGGCGTTTTTTAGTGTTTGTGTGCTGTTCACTCTCGGACGTTTGCTGTTCCTATTTGATTCAAATACCGCTACTGCTGCCATTTAATCCTTGGGGACGGCTTTGAGAGACAATCCAACTCACTTATTTGCCTTGATCACACCTTCTAGATGGCGTCAAGATGGTTTTCCTTTTATTTGTTCATGTGTATATATGTGGGTCCATCAGTCATCCGTTAACCCTACCTACCTTCCTTTTTGCAGCCAATGTCCAGTTGGTCAGATGCACATTGACCTTGGACTCTAATCCTGCCAATATGTCCACACCTCAGCAAGCTTTTGTGAAGACAGTAATGGTCCTGCTAGAGAGTACAGCGGGTTCCCATCATCGTATTGTTGCTTTTCGGCCCAAACTAGCCACAGGTCGAAAGGAAAAGATCGCGTTTGATCCGCTGGTTCAACAGCATGTATTGTATCGAGAGCTGCGCAAAATACGTTCTTTGAAAAAGTGGTCGGGATAGCCCTACAGTTTCCTGTACACGATCATACTTTTTTGCATTGCATTGACCTATTTCTTTCTTTGGAAATCAAAACAATACGTGCATCTGTGTTTCTAATATTATTTTAATTATACTACTTTCCAGTAGACTGGTGGTGTTCTCTCTTTGCATGCGTCATCGTTTACGCAACACTTTGGGGTTCGTCTGTCTGACTCACGTGTTCTGATCCCGCCGTTCATTGTTGTTCGTGTCATTTGCATCTCATCCGCACACTTGCATGCTCACCCACCCGCACTTATATCCGCGCCTATTCACTGCACTTTTTCTGTTCACACAAACATTGGTTTGCCTGCCCTAAGTTGCGCGTGCAGCCTACTCTCACCGTGTGCTTGGCTGGCATTTACTGGGTGGGACGCCATTTATCCAACCAGTCCCAAATACGTGTTTAGTTTCATCTACTGAGTGGCTGGGAATGTCAACACCACACAACTTACTAGGTTTTTGTTTTTCTGAGGTTACTCGAGGCTTCTCAAGATTGTTGGTGATTTGCACAGGTTTATTATGTTAACGTACGAACAATTTCGAATACTCAGGTTGGGTACCGTGAACAACTACTTGTACTGAGTAACAGGGTCAGTTTAGTGTTTTGCTGAGCCTTTCTTTGTGCTGACCTATTAGACGAACAGTCCCATGTGGCTAATTCGTTTGTTCTTCAAATCCTCCTTTATACGGCTCTTCACATCGTTTTGATCTCCATATGCGTTGTATCTATTCTCTGGACTTTTTATTGGTGCTTTGAAAGAAGAGAACGTGAGGGCCGGGTGATAGTTTCGAGTAGCTTCACTGTGCCAGTCCACGGTAGGCTTGCCGGCAGTAATAGCATTCCTTTTCAATGCTGCCCAAATCGATTATTGTGCGCAGCGTATTTGCTTGTCGTCGACGTCGATTCCCTTCGGTGCGTTTCGCAAAGTACGCAGTTACTTTCCCCGTTTAATGTACAATGCCTATGATGCAGACGTGCATTGTATTGTGTAATGCTGGTCCGCCTATGTTACGCTGATCAGATACTTTGGGGGGATTTGACACTTATGGGTTGCATTACAGTTGGTATGTCCGTCTGGATTGCCTAGCATAACTCCCGAATTTTACGCTACAACGCATTCGCGACTGTTTTATTTTACGTGTAAGCCGGATTTTGCTAGGTTAATCAAATTTTCACGGGAACTTAAAATAGTCGAGGGTCAAACCCATAGCTGCATGATTAGCAGTCGGTGTCGTTTGCAATGGGCTTTCGATTACGTGTGCGTGAAAGACTAGGGGTATTGGTTCAATATCAGCCGGCAAATTCGTTGGATTCTAATTGGTCAGCATTGCGCAGCTTGTTACGATTGAGATCCTGTCAGTCTCGCCTTTCTCCTGATAATTGTTGTAGACCCAAGTTTTATCTCTGACGTTTTCAATTGTGATCTTTCTGAGAGCGAATTTGGTCAGTTGTCCCGTCGGGGGTTTGTTTGTGTCAATAATACAAGGTGGCTGTAAGTTTTGCTAAGCATACTTGCCCAGCAGTTTTCTCCGATTCTGTTTGTTTATCATTTCATTGATTTAACACTGATTCCGGGAAACTAGGTAGCATTTTATCTGTTTATAGGAGCTGAACCTGTTGGTCGTGCGAATCTTTCTGTACTTCTGGTTTTATGCACCTATTTTAGTTTTATCAAACTTTGTTAGACATTGCGGTCAAGCTGTGAACTGCCAGTATTTTTTGTGATCCGTTTCTCATTTACACATGAGGCTAGCGCACCTAAGAGTTCAGAACGACTGCTACGGTCATCTCCACAAATATACATAGAGTGACTCATCGCGCGCATAGTCGCGTTTTTTATAAGCTATGCAATCTACGCTCAGTTCGATCAAAATCTGTCCGCATTTTGACACACTTTTAACTGTTGTCCTTGGCGACGATCAAACGCGGTCAGTTTGGGTAGGTCGTTAGCGTGTTGCATGTAGGAAAGAATAAACACTTGATAAAACTCATTAGTAATCTAAAATATCGCCTAGCAGGTTTAATGAGGTCGGAGATCTTGACCTGTCTAGGAAGTCCTAATCGCGGGGTTATCGATTGGAGTTAACAGACAGTAACTGTGTCTCCATTTCGAGACGATCGGGCAACCTGATCATTACTCACAAG
>JTDE01001574.1:15738-26752 GCA_014338405.1 Paragonimus skrjabini miyazakii | reverse complement strand
ACCGGTCTTATTCCTTCGGGTTCACACCGAACACGTGGTGTGCGAGTGAAATCGCAAGTGGTGCAGCGCAAGCCTCTTGGGGTGAAGGTTTGAAGCGCAGGCGTCCTTTGACTTCGGTCACTGTGACAGGCTAATCCGAATCGGATACCGCCAATCGAATTCGCCGAGAGCACACGACCGTATTAGGGGCTACCGCCACTCATCAGGTGTGCTTACATCCGGTGAACCTCGGGCTCACATCCTATTACGCGGACGATACGTGCTGAAGTTGAAAGACAATAACTCTGCGAGTTAGTTTTGGTGTGTATCTCAAATCGCGTGGAGTTCGTACATTAATGGAGTTGTCAACACCGTGATATGCACATCTGACGACGATTTCAATCGCAGCTCAAAAATAGCGCAACAAAATTACGTAAACGGAAATAGGAATACACACAATAAGATATTTGAGGGGTTTGATCGTTACATATTTAAAAAAAACAAAATCCTTTCGAAAAAGAGGTATGCCTAACAGTAGTTGAAATGTTTGCGGCAACAGGATTAGCGTCATTCCCTTAATTGACTTTCATTTTCAGCCATATCTTTCAATATCTTTAGCCAACAAAACTCAACATCTTTCAGACTCCAACCGATAAATCAGGTAATACGTTCGGAAACTAAATTTGTTTTCAGTTTGCTAACATCTCTACACAAAATCAAGGGTTGTCCATTCTTTTGTTTTACCAGCTTCAATAAAGAAGTGCGACACGGTGAGCGTGGGGTAGACGCTTAAGGGGCATTCGAGCAATCCTAACCGACTACATAAACCTTTCCTTACACAAACTAAGTTTATCTCTTTCAAACGCACATCGCTGTACCCCATCTTTGCTTAGTTGTTGCCCTTACCACACATCGCCAGAAGTAGATAGTTTGCGAACGTCACCGACGCGAACCAGCCAAGTTTCCCAACTACAACGGTGCCGAGTGCACAACCGCGTTGTACTTTACTCTCTGACGCTGGTTCCGAGGTTGTCTCAGGTTGACAAATGCCACCTGGATCTATGCGCTACTCGGGAGTATCTTTCTTCCAAGGCCGCCGACATCTGTTATACAACAGCGGGAGGTAAAGATTCGAACCAGTGACTTTTGGGTTACGGGCCTACCTTTCATCCCGTAGACCATCGTCCCTAGGGACATTGCACTAATGGGAATGTTTTGGAGGACGATTATCACTTGTGCGCACATAATTAATTGCTTGGTGAAAGTGAGCATCAACAACGTTGACGGTTTCCAAAATTCATTCTTGCGATCCTCCCCCAGCGCATGCTTGTTTTCTGCTGCATTTATGTCTGAACCGTGTGACGAGATTTGTTCACCAAGTTCATCAGACACTTCGTTGCATGGATTTTTCCGTATAATTTAAACTATCACTATCACAGTATGTTCTCTGCGAAACCAAAACCACTCATGCTCATTTAGTGCTCATATTCTTCCCAACTGTTATCACCTGTTCTGCGTATCATATTGTTGTTGACAAATTTTGCCCGAAATCAGTGATCTTACGGTCCAAGAACTGCGGTACTTAGTATGGTTCCTATACCTTTTTCGGTACGATTGGGAATTTATTGGCAATTGCTCAACCAATGAACGTTTACAGTTGTAGACCATGAGACCAAACAACTTTTCGTTTTGAGTATCATCTATTACTTTATTCCTACACAATTTCGCATCAGCATTGACCAGCAACTCTGTTTCGAACCGTTCGTCCTACGATTCTGCTCGAGGGTTGCCAATGAGACCGTACACGCGTAATTCCGGTTTGGAATATTGTCCTAGTGGTGCACTGAACGAACCTAACAAGAAAAATGCAATGGACATACAATCCACTTCACCCATGATGAGCGGATCCATAGGATCAACCATCAACTCCTCTGCTGCAAACGAAATGGTGGAGTTGACACATGGGGCAAGTGCACAACGGTTGCATTCGCTACACCCTCCTGGGTCTACGGTGAACAACACGAACAGCGGGAATAGCAGCGGTGGCAACGGGAATCCTACAGGTACCCCAACTCGATCACAGCCCTATTCGACAAGTTCATCAAGTCTTCCCTTGACACCAAATACACCATACTCTGCACCACTGTTAAACTGGATATCATCGGATGTGTACATATCGCCCAGTTCGGAACATCCGCCGGTTTACACACACAGTGTTTATCGTCTTAGTCCAGGTCAACGGCGTTACGAACGTCAGCGTTGCGCGGACCGTACGGGAGCAGCACCGGTTGTCTCATGTGTACCAACCTGTGTCTACTGCCTGGGTGATGACCGACTGAACCCTCGCGTGAACCGTCCAGAAGGTCTATTGCGCTGTTCGCGATGTGGCACATGGGCTCATTTCAGCTGTCTTCATTTACCCACGCATGTGATTGACACAGCCATGCGATATGCGTGGCAATGTATTGAGTGCAAAACTTGCTGGCTTTGTGGATCGCCGGAACACGAGGTCAGTAAAATATGACACAGTATGTCTCTCCGTGTGTGTGTGTGTGTGTACATTTCAGTTTGTTAGACTCTATAATGAACTAAAAAGCGAAAACTCATATTTTCGGTTGTAGTACTGTGGTTGTTCTAGTAAACAAGGCGTTGTGGTTACAGTGGCCAATCAAGAACCGATCCTACCTGACTTTACCAGAACTAGACAGGATATGGTTGTTTTGAACGTCATTCCCAGGTTGTCTAATTTCCATGATTATACCACTGTTGACCTAGATTTTAAGTCCGTCTTATAAATATAAGTGTTTGCACGTCTATTTCGGATCTTTTTTACAAATTCTCCGTCAGTACATTTTAAAGTTTGTTTTAACGTGCGTTTCTTGGTTGAGATGACTGGTTTGTACTCCGGATGGCAGTCATACTGGAAAATCTGGTCGCACGTTATAACAGTTATGGCGACGAGGACTGTTTCTGATATAATGTGTAATCGAATTCTTCAGTACCGGAATGCATACTGGTCAGCCTAACGGGGAAGAACGAGAGAGCCGAAACAACAAGCTTACAGATGCACTGTAAGTAATCTCGCAACAAGAGATGAACCAAACTTGCAAACACGTATGCATTCAAAACGTTGTGTGAACGTGTAGACCACTAACTGTGTGATTTGAGAAATTAACCGCTCAGACAATGCTGAAATATTCAAATCGGTTTTGATGAACTCTAACGGATCCGATTATCGGTTAGATGCTGGTACCACAACACAAATTATACTGTGAAACCTGCAACAACACCCAAGAGACCACCAACGTCGCAGACGTTAATATAGTGGCAATTCGTGCAGCTGACTGAGGTCATATATCCGTACAGTAAATTATGCTTGTAAACCAGTTGTTAAGTTTACTCGGTGTTTTGCTGCTCCTTCGTACTCATCTACATACGTGCACACCACCATGAGCAGCAGTGGCATTACCTTAGTGGCTGACGTACAACCAGTCAATGATGGATCTACATCCGTCACGTTGTTCACTCTTCTTTTTTTCACGACTTTCTGTTGTTTTTATTTATTCCTTCTTTTTCGGTTATTTGTACTTAGTGTGCCATTTCGTAAACTAATGTTAGGATCTACGGTAGCTTTATCCATAAAAATCTTGGGTCAATAGCGAGACTTTACGAAACTCTAACGACCTACATCAAGCTGTTTCGTTTTATAAATGTACAATCGACCTGGGAATGGCTGTCTCTACATTGCACATTCCAGCGTCTCACTTAATCGATGTGCATTATTCCTCAGACAACTCGGTCAAACAGGATTCAACGCGCCACCACGATCATTAATGTTTCTAGTTGCAGGCTACACGGACTACGGGGACTCCAAGGTGGCAGGCAAACATGACTTATCTATCCTTACTTGGCAGTAATTTTTTATTTCCCTTTATCAAGTCACTGAACGATCACCGCATATTGTGCACCGGTGAGCCCGGGGGGCTCATTGAGAAATGCGCGGCATATTAAGCGATACTTGATATCTTCGTCGCATGCCTTAATCATCTAAATCTGTATATTATTAAGGTTCAGGTGGGTGTTTTTAACGGATGTTGGAGGTCAAGTTCCCGTTGTCTAACCTCCTTGTTGCATACCTGCCGATGTGCGCAGCATTACACAAAGTTCCACTATGCACTATGTCTTCACACATTTGAACCACGTCTTACTGTCTTCATCGTTTGGATACAGTTAATTGGTGGTTCGACTCTATACTCGCTGATCTTTTAAGGTGTATTCACTAACTAGCATCGTGAATACAAACAGGAATACTTCGCGATCTCCAAGTCACCTGTTGAAGCCCAAGCCAGTCGTCTCCAGTACGAATCCCTACTACCTACAATGTTATTTCTGCCTGGGTTTAAGCAGCTTGACTGCATCCAGCATGTAGCATGTCATTGAGTATAAGGGTACACATTTTGTGGTGTAAAAGTTGAAAAATTAACTGCTTTTTAACTCAATTCGGACAGTACGTTTCTAACTTATGCATCTATTTGGTACAACATACTACTTCGGCAAATCTCTTAACCGCAAAACGAACGTTTATTCTGAGTTGGAATTATCACTCTTGATTAACCACGAACCAAGATCGAAATGTTACCCTAAGGAAAATGAAAAAACGATCACTCCTATGCAAATGACCAACCCCAGGATTGGTAAGGTGATTAGGAACGAGGCTATCGATTGTTTAAGCAGAAGTAAGAGAAGTCGAATTTGTCAACGTGAAACTGTTCAGTGGAAGAGATCGGAAAGGCTTGATCCTAACTGCTTATTCACTCATCTGCTGACACTGCGGTTATCTGTTGCCACGATGACGAATTGGTAATAGAACACGAGGTGCGTAACAAAGGATTTTTGGTTTTCATATAGATTGAACATCATCCACAATTGACCTCAGCTCTCGCATTCTCATGGGCTTACAGTCAGTCCTTTTCGAAAAGAAGCACTAGACAGTACACAGACAGCAACTATGTCTCCTATTGAGACGATCGGGCAACCTGATCATTACTCACAAGCGAAAGTGGCTGAGCGTTCACATATGATAATTCTGTCGTGCTTAATGCGAGGTCAATGGCGCAGTGGTCAACACGGTTGCCTCAGGAAAGCGTGACCGGAGTTCCAGTCCCGGCAGTGGCAGGGATATGCACTACTGACGAGCTCTTATGACAGCGAAACTCGAGTCCAGTGTTTCTGCTGTTCGAAAAGGGCCGACTGAGAAGTCTATGGGAATGGGACAGCTGAAGTCAATTGTGGGTGATGTTCACTCGATATGAGAACACGAAGTGTAGCAAACATATGTTTTCGATAAAATCTCATCAGACTGTTACAGTCATAAAAGAATATAAAACTAAAAACGGTTACGTGCGAAATTCGATATTGGTCTAAATGCACACTATCTCACACTTGTGTTTGTGGACGTCAATTGGATGTTAACTGCTTTCATCTCGATCAGGTGAGTCAGCCGATGGCCAAAACAGTTGAGGCGATTGAACGAAGTTTTTCTGCCCACACAAGGTTGGGTTACGTAATCGAATGGCAATGATCTCGGCAGTGACCAACATTCGCTGGCGAACGAGTTTTGACCTGTTCGGTGGAACACTGTAGGTAGCGGTGAACGATCAACCTATGTTGACTTGATGATCGCTGTCAGCCAAGTTACCTACAATGATACCTGTTCTGATCCATGCTGGATGATATTCTCTGATTATTCTAGACAAATACCGAGTCGTACGACTCACGTAGTTTGCTGGACAATCATAAACGAATGAGCAAACCACACAGATGAGTTGTGGACCGGCATTTTATCCTTCAGATTTAGAGTGATAAGCGGTGAACTAGTGAGTGAAATATTCGGCCTGGCTGCACTATACGTTCTCTTAAGGGGACTAGTAAGCTGACGGGTAAGTGATTCAACCAGCACATCTTCTTTGTATGGTAGTCGCATGAAAATTGGCTTTCTATCAGCCCTTTAAATGTTAACGGATTCTTGAACTGCTTTCATGTTTGGTCACAAAGTTTTCAGGGTAACCATTTTTTCGTAGAGTACGAGTTACAAACAGCAGCCCGTGTTCCAAGGCATTTGCTGGGCAGATTCTTCTGGCACTATCCGCCAAACATTTGACCAGGTTTCGTTCGTATTTCAAGTTAGTAGTAATAGTGGCTCGTTACACGCCGCACTCTGGTTTCAGTTAGAACGAAGGTTTTGAGTTTAAATTTTAATCTGATATCCAAATAGGATTCGCAGTCTCTTTAATTGAGCTAATCGAAACGTTTATCAAATACGAATGTTACGGCGGAATGTGAGCGGTGTTAATCATATTGAAACCTGTTGATACAACTAATTTATTTGTCATTCTAACTACAGATGCGTATGGTGTTCTGTGGTGATTGTGATCGCGCATTTCACGTGGATTGTTTACCAACGCCAATCCCGAGAGCCTCGAACACTCACTGGAGTTGTGATATTTGTCTGCACGAGTTGTACGCTATGACCGACGGACCTGAACGTGCCAGTACTGACAAAATGTCTTCCTCGTGCAACCAGCACGAAACCGCCCGCTATCCCACACAGTCCAAAGGCATATGATCTTGATACATCAGTTTCGTCTGACCAATCCATGCACTGATAAATCGTCATTCAGCGTTGTGCTCTTTCTACCTACTACCCATCATCTAGCTCTCAAGCGTCTCTTTTTCTTGTGTGATAAATTGCAATTATGTAGATTTTCTGCTTATTAGATTTTCATTTTTATTCAATAAATCTTGGCCTACTGTCTGTCCCACGGTGATCACCACCTATCATCCATACCCATATTATCATCGTTGTTCGTGCTCTGTCACTTATTTCATTTATATATGTTGGATATTGCAATCTTTCTTTCCTCGTTTATCATATTTTTATCTGGTTTTTCTGTTTTGCATTCGGACAATCAAGGAACAGACAATTTGTACTGCTGCAACTCAACTACAAACATACTTATTGATTTCCCGAGTTCAGTTTGTGACGACCAAAGCACGGCGTACATAACAATCACTTTTTAAGCAGGCTGTGCGCGATGATCTCGAAATTTTCATGACTTTTTACGAGCGTACAAGCATGAAGTTAACTTAACCAGCTCATAACTTGAGTCCACAACTGTCGCATGCACGCACATAAATGCTGTCTTCAGGTGATAAACGCACTCAACCTCTGAAGAATTTTCCTCAACTTTTTCTCGTGTGTGCTACTTTTACAAGTGACTGTTGTCATTTTGTTTTGACTTTGTTGTGTATTGTCATTTCATTTCCACTTAACTGTCCTAAATTTATTTCGCGGTTCCTTGTACTGGATATGTTTAAAAACGAGTATCATCTTGATGCTCTTCTGTATTACAGGGTGTATTGAACAGAGGGGGGAACTATTCTAACCATACCAGAGTATTGTTGAACCAAGCGATCACCGTCAGTTTAGTCGATGGAGCTTGCTTCACCGGGATGATTTCTGCGGTCAGAATGCTTTCATTGAATCGTCAATGGCAATACTAGCAGTCGTTTTATCGGCTGCCCCCGAACTACTTCATCTTACTTAAGCATGAGATGCACACATGAAAATGTCGATCCACCAAACCGAAAATCCAAACCGACGCCACAGTCAGACATCTGTCAACTCTATCGAGCCTTGACTATTACCAATGCGGATGCTGTGAAAATGGTGACATTTTCAAAGCAACTGAGGATAGTCACACTTCACTCATACTTGTACACGCGCTTAACCCTAGCTTCATGCAAGTTTCAAGTCACTTGATGAGCAAATTACGTGAAACTTCCGTGCGATCTTATACGTTTTCCGAAGCAGCTTTCCAGTTAATCTGATTAAACTTACAAATGACAGAGTTGTTCCGGTCTTTTGGATCTTACTTTATATAAACGACTAAACTGTGTGTTTCAGTGAGAACTCCCTCAAAATTCGTTTTGAATTTACACATCAATTTTTTTCTACGCAACGAGTCACATGTAGGCTATCGGAAGCAGTCAGTTGCAGTTCCACTGACATCTATCTGAACAGAATAGATCAGCAGAGCATATTGCCAGGTGGATGACGGCTGTACTGTTGATTACAGCAAATTCGAAGAGCTCAGTGTCCTCGACCGCCAAGCTACTTTTGGCAACCAGTCATCTAGTTGAACGGATTAAACTGTTCAAGATGTTACGTAGTCGTAACCCGATTAGTGGAGCAATGCCAATTAAACATTAGCTAGGTTTGTGTGCACAAAAGACTCCGGCACAATTCGCGTATCTGCCACGGAACTGGTTGCATCGTTAGTACGAGGAGGGAAAATATTTGGCTAATCGGCTCACCTGTTGTTATGCCAGTGTAAATAGAATTTACTAGTTTCACATTAGTGATAGATGAGAGTAAATCGAAGTGTCAATGCCGTGCGACATCACCTCTGTTTTGGCAAAGTGAACACAAAAGGACAACGCATTTCCTGTAAAGTTCCCCTGGAAAGGATAATGGTTTTGTGTTCTTTTTCGTCTCGTGAAGAGTACTGTATTCTTTTGTGCATGCTGTTGGCAGGATCCTGGATGGATTCCCGTCTTACAGGTTGCATGCGTTCAATAGCGCTGTGAAATCGTTTACGACAAACCGTGGGGGCGAGATCCATACCGGTTCCTGTCCAGTCGTCGTCAGGTAAGCTACACTAATTGCTCTTGCCTGTTTCTGTTTAGTCATGCATTACGAGTGTACACTAGGACCGGCGAGTTTGGGCTTTTCGTTCATTTCTAGCCGAACCAGCCAGTCGGTAGCCTAGGAATAAGCATTTTTGTTAGGTAAAAATGCAGTTGATTTAAGTTGCGAAAACTGGATCTGTGCTGATGAAAGCTGATTACAATGAACTTGTTGAGCACAAAATTCTGCGGGGCTCGGAGCAATAAAGAATTTTTAAACGGTAGTACGGCCTTTACATGAATTTTACTCACTGTCGCTGAAGTTAAGGAATAAGAGCACGAAACGCATCACCACCTCTCAATGCTACGCTTTGACATGCTCTGACTAAGAACACAATATGAATTATTTAGCCCGTCAAACAACGGGCCGTTCGCAATATCGATTGCCAAACTTTTTAAACTTTACTTTCGGCTTGGTCAATTGTCCGTGATTATCGAACTGAAACAATTGTTACCGAATTGAACCAGGCGAATTCACTTCGTATAAAGCGATTGATTGATCGCATAACTCTGCACGCCCTATGGATAAATCTGAGCATCGAAAGTGAACAGAGTGCGGATGTGTATCGACTATTGCAAAAGCTCTGGAAGCTCATCAAGTCAGATGGCTCACAAAACAAACGATTCCAGGAAGCTGGAGATTCAGTTACCATGAATGAGCAACTCTACTTATAAGTTGAAAAGTAGGCCAGGATGACCTATTGACCGTTCAACAGCTAAACGATGCCAATCTAAATGTTGCTTTGATGCTGAATTATGAAAAGGAGCCATACATGATCTCAGAAGTGTGTGGTAATTGTAAAGTGGAACCGAAACTGAAGCAGTGTGCGTCTTATGTTTTTAAATCGCAGCTACTCGTTAATTTTCGTCTTCGAGTTGCAAAATCAGTGTCCAAATAACAAGCTCTAATTAAAGGTCAACTAACTGACCAAACCGTGACAACTACGAGTTCTTGATTAATAATTTTTCGTAAATTCGCGTTTCCCCTTTTATTTGTATATTACCATTTAAAAAACTGTCAGTATGCAGACAAGTAGAAAGCCAAGAAAATCAGCAGAGGGTTAACAGGATCTAAGTGAAGAATCTACGACCGCTGAAATGGCGAAAACAGTAAGCTTCTTAGGCTAGCCGTCAGCTTCAGTATACCCTTCTGCCGGTCCCAGAAAAGTTCGTCCTTTGTATGTCACACTGGTGGTGGGAGAGTACAGCAAACCTATGATCGACTAACTTTTTCCGGCTTGGAACAAAATGAACCTCGTTTGTCTTCTTTTAGGTAAGGCTTTGAATATCGTTCCGACTAGTAGGGTACTGAACACAAGAGTCTCTGACGCCATCTTCTGAGACCTCCACTGACTTTTACACTCGCACATGTTCCCAGAACAATGCCGAGAGTAATTTCAGACGAGGCAGCAATAACCAAATGAAAGGGGTTGGCACATTTATCAGATACTTCCGTCCTATTGCCGAGCGAGCACACGACGGCAATTCCGTCAAAGTACAAGTCAGACGAGTGCTGGAACAATGAGTGATTCATGTGTCCAACGGAAACATCAAACGTGAATACCTGCCACGTTTATTAACCATGCTTGGCGTGG
Organism: Paragonimus skrjabini miyazakii; assembly: GCA_014338405.1. NCBI lineage: Eukaryota > Metazoa > Platyhelminthes > Trematoda > Plagiorchiida > Troglotrematidae > Paragonimus > Paragonimus skrjabini miyazakii. The sequence goes on along the minus strand of JTDE01001574.1, from coordinate 16,430 downwards.
CAGTGAGACATGTCGAGGAATTGGGGAGTGCTTATGCAGACCCGGAGACGCCGGAAACACCGTACTTCTCGCTACAAAACGAACGAAATCCTCCTTTCAATCGCAGGGACAGATACACAACTACCGAATCCTTAGTGTTTCAGCCCCTTTCTCATTTCGCGCATGACCCGAAAATGGAACACGTCATCGTGGTTTGGAAAATTGGCCGCACTTTTCGTACCGGAGACGATGTTACGCCACTTCAGGTGTACGAAATCATGGAAGTGCATATTTACTATCGGCAACCAGCTCAAGTTTAACTCCGTGTTTTTCCGTTGAGTTAAGTATTGGAAATGTCATCAGTGTGGGGCTAGCAGATACAGAAATATCTCCATTATCTGTTCGACGTTCTGGATGGATTTAGCCTCTGTCTGCTGGTTTGTAGAAGGGGTAAAGCGAAACTGGGCTAAAAAATTCTTGTGGTACCTATTGGGCTATATGAGTTTCAGATAATGACCTCTGAGCTATTGAATGCTCCCATCACGTCTCAGCATGTGGCGCGGCGGATTCTGGGTGGTATCATTCTGTATCACTGCCTCTTTTAGTTGAATGACGCTATCGTGCATGAGAAAACAAACGGGGGAAATCTGAGGAACCTGCTTATCTTAAACGATTATCGCAAATCGGACTGACGCCCAAATGTGTTAAATGTC
>JTDE01001573.1:129669-141981 GCA_014338405.1 Paragonimus skrjabini miyazakii | reverse complement strand
ACATTTTATCCGCTTTTTTGCTTTTGTCTTCGTCCATTTTTTCTCTCTCTTCTGTTCTTCGCTATTTTTTATCGTCCCGTTTCTGTCACTTTTTTTGCAATCTTCCTCATACAGCGATTCTTTCTTTCCTGCATTTTTTTTCAATTTCCTCCATTATTTTCATATATTTGATTCGTTCCATCATCGTGTATTTTCTATTCTCTTCTCAGGTTCCTCATGCTATCTTGATTTGCTAGTGTTGCCTTTCGATGATCGTTCTCATATTTTTTATTTTTTTCCACTTATTTCTCTAATATCTTCTTGTTGCTCAACTGCTTGCTCGCTAGCAGACATCCTTCCGTCTCCTGCCCTCTTCGCTCTCATGTCTCCACCGCCTTTTGTTCGGTCGATATACGTTCCCTCATATTTCATGTCTCTATTCCATGCCTAATTATCTCGGCTGATTCTGGTCGGCTGTTTATGTGTTGTTACAGCCAAATTATTTTCTTTAAGAATAAACTGAATTCATCTCATTCGATGTAATGTGCCATTCCTTCTTCTCGTTTGATTGTAGAATTCAGTTCTATATTTCTCTATTTAGGTAACGCATATCTTTGATATTTTGTAATTGTTTTTTCATTTTTACACTCGTACATTATAACTTGGTTGTTCTGTCCGCTTTTATATCCTGCTGATTCATATGGTGGTGGTGTGCTGGTATATTCAACTGATTCTCCTTTGTTATACCCTATTTCTAATACGTCTTGTAGTAATTAAAATTTCATATACCATGGAAATCTCTTAAAATAATAAAAGCGCTCACGTTTCATCCGGATAAGTGCAAGTAGTTCTGTATTTATTGAAAATAACGATTAGTAAAAAAATCCGTAAATAATGTAAGTCTTCAACATTCCTTTTCACGAGTAACGCCGACATCAGACTCCCATTGTATTCATGACTAATACACCGATTTCATACAATTATAATACATATTTTCATAAATGTGTTATTTCCATTGTTGACAACTAGTTGAATAAATTTTTTCTCAGTGAATGGGTATATCTCTGTTTAGTATACTGATGTGACAAAAGCGAACGCACAAATGTGAAGTGTGTATGCTAACTTGAATAGCGTGTATTTTTGTCGATGAAGTGCGTCATTTTTGCTTCTCATTCAACTATCATATTGAGTTGTACGTTGCCAGATGTTATGTATTATGCAAATTGAGACTTGCTCAGAGTTGTGCTATTTTTCGCCTCCCCTCTCTTGTTTTATTTTGCTTTCATCCCGCTCTTTTTTCCACTCATTTTCCGACTTATTTCCTCTTACTTCCTGCTTTCTTTGCTTTTCTCGTCATGATTTCATCGTATTTGATATGCTTGTTTTCCAGCGCTGTTTACATGATTTTCTCTGGGTTGCTTGCAAGCCTCACTGACCACACAATTCCGGTCGCTTTATTTGTTAGACTTTCGACCGAAGCCCGGTGAGATACGCCGCCGTTCAAATGGATCTCCAGCAAATCACGCTTGACCGTTGCTGAGTTCAAGCTAGCGCAACTCTAAAACTTAACTCCTATTCATGTTGACTGATTCTCATCGGCGTGAGTGGAGCATGTACGGATAGCACTAAATAATTATCCGCTCAAAATAGCGTCTAAATAGTCATTGGTTGATTGAATAAAAATATGCCATGGAATCGTGAAAATTTACTCGAGAAACTTACGCTGGATTATCGGATCATCTGAATATTTCAAAAAAATTTAATGCACACATTTAACTTTCAATGTCAAACCTTCCGCGTATAATCTGGTGGATATGCCCGCTTCGCTCTAATCATTACAAACCTGATTATTCCTCTGTTGCCTTCCTACCAAGAATGATAACTGTATGTTAGATTGAATTAGATTTGCTTTCGCTAGCGTTTTATGCCGTCCATTTTTATCATTCCAGTATCAAAAATTTGCATGTAGGAATCACTTTGTGTTTTTTTGTTTTCTGTCGAAAAGCAGGGGAGTTTGGTCTTCATATAATTGAACAACACCCATAATTGATCGCAGCTGTCACATTCCCATAGACTGTCCAGTCGACCCATTTCGAAAAAAAACCTAAGATGCGAGTTTCCGTCTCATTAGATCTCGTCAGTAGTGCATATCTTCGCCATTGCCGGGAGTAGAATTCCGGCCACGCTTGTATTGAGGCAACCATGTTTACCGCTGCGTCACTGACATCACATTATTCAGGATCGAATTATCGTATGTGAACGCACAATCACTTTCGCTTGTGATTAATGATCAGGTTACCGCACCGCCTCGATGGAAGACACAGTAACTGTCTGTTAACTGCAGTCGATGACCCCTCGACTAGGACTTATCTCCAAGTTGAAAACACAGGAATCATTGACTGGTTGAGCGATATTTGATTAGTGATGATTTACAGAAGAGTTTGATTTCCATACAGATACAACATCACCCACAATTGATCGCAGCTGTCGCATTCCCATAGACTGTCCAGTCGGCCCGTTTCGGAAAGAAGCATAAGATGCGAGTTTCGGTCTCATTAGAGCTTGTCAGTTTTGTTTTATTCGCTACACTAGAATTAATCCTTGGTCCTTTATTTCGCAAACCGAGGACAAAAACGCAAATATAATACGAACGCATCGCTACTGCACATTACTCTAACCACTCGACCTTGGGTACTATCATAGTTGTGAAATTATGGTATGCAGGATTCCAGTGAGACAGTAGTTTTACATTTCACTCTTATTCATCCTGACTGATCCTCATCAGCGTTAGTGGGGCTTGCACTGATACTCCCATCAACTTCTGCGATAAAACTGCCGTCTGCCTGATAGCTGCCAAATGACTACAAATAATTCGCCGTGAATTTCTATACATAGATATGAGGAGCTCACTTGGCCCAAACGAACCTGCGGGGATTACTAAATAGTTGCAAAGTTGAATATAAATCTCTTATTGTTTGGAACGTCATCAGTAATGAACATTACTTAAAATGAATAGTCGCTTAAGTGCAATCTGTCGATATTTAAATCAAATCACTAATCGTTCCTTTGCACTCTACACGCAACATCTGCTTTGCCACATTTGGTAGTTATTTATTTGAACTGCTTACATTCAAATTGAATGAACCATGTATAATTGCAGATTGACGTGAGTAATGCATGTTCATTTATCTGATGTTAACGTACATTTGCTCCGTGCTACTTTAGTGTAATCCAACCAATCATTGATTATTTCTTGATGTTTTGATATCTTTGCATTACGTCCCATTCTAAAATTCACACATGCTTCAGCGTATATATAATGTTGATCCCAACTAAATTTTTCTTTTGAGCTGGTTTCAAGAATTTCTGAAGAAGTTCATGATTTTTCGTATCTGTCACCTAAACTTTTTGTTCGTTTTTAATTTTAATTTTCCTCATATTTTTGTGTTCATAATTTCAACCTAACAGCCAAACGGACAGATGCATAACAATTTTTATCACCCCAATATGGCCTTCAAGTTTAACATTTTTTATATATATGCTCAAATTTGTAAGCTTACATCTTGTTCATTCTACCAGACATAACTGTAATTTAAACGCACTATGGACTACCTTAATTACATGTAAACCAATATGTTTTCTACCACGCGAATAGTATTAATCCGAACAGATTTGAAAAAACACTTTGGATGCCACCAAATATTATCTGAATTCAGTTACGGAAACGTTCTTCAATTTGGAGTAATATTTCTTTCATTCAAAGTCACTCTTATTTTTTTCACAAACACGGTTACCAGACTTGATCTCGTCATCACACACTGTCTGTTCACTTGTTGGACTTACCTTGCCACATTCGTTTGCTTGGTGGACCTGAACAAAAACAATGTAGAAGTTCAAACAGTAATTACAAATTTCATGAAATGCATCACTGTGATATACGAATGTTTTTCATCGTAAGTATCAAGTCAATTCGAGGTGCTGTCAGCAATCACGGTTGTCCTTTCTACAATGGTTTCGTAAACAACTTTACCTCGAATAAGCGAGCAAGCTTTGTCACAGAATTATTTCACATTTCACATCTAGCTGCTGCCCAACTATCTTTGTGTTTGAAACATCTTTCAACTATGCGTACGATGATGACATACTATTTTCAGTGTCGATACATGCAATAACGCCAGATACAGATGGTCGAATCGTCAATGGAGACTACAATCAGATCATCTTGCAACAGCTCCGTTTAGAAGCATAATAAAAATTACTTTTTGCAATAATATCTAAGTTGATGATTAATTCAGTCTCAACAACTTGATGTTTTTGCTTCCGTTTTCACGGAATACGTTTCGTAGACACAAATCTATTAATCTTATTTTTCGTATAAAGTGAAAAATATTGCGTTTAATTGCATAGTGATTTGTTAAGTGTACATCTGTAAAAAATCACATAGCGCTTTGCTTTTTCCTGATATTTTGGCTTAATTGTTTAGTGGAAGTTCCCACTCAACAATTGTGTGCAACACTCAAATTTTAGCTTCACCAATGTGGCTTCAGATTTTGTGGCAAACTTGTGTGAAGTTTAATAAAATAGCGTTTTCAAACGTGTTCGATTTTTTCATTTTCCGTGTTATTATTTAAGCAACTTGCACACCTCCTTAAGCACTACTTTTTCAATGTGATCTGTATAAATCACATGAAATGGACACTGTGCGTCAATATTTTGTGCTATCTGGTTCCAAAATGTGGTTAGTACTTCAGAGCATTGTGCCTAACCCTTATGCGTAATCAAGAAATCATTTTGAAATATTGATGGAAACGAAACTGTCCTCACTTTGGACATTCATTTATCGCATGTCGTTCGACGTGCGGTAAGTAATAATGTTTATTCATCATCTACCACCCCTTGTTGTAGGTGGAAAGGTCTGGCCGGTCTTCACTCACATTCCAACATATTCAACACGGTGGATGTCATTTTTAGCCACTTCATGCGATGCCGAGACCATCAGTAGGAATATGACATGCAAGTAAATTTTTTGTTGAATAAATTCGACTGGTGAAGTGTTAATTTTCAGTGTTGATATCACGAAGCTCGACGGTTTGCAACCTACCACTGAATATTTCCTTAACCCTCCTGCCAACTGGTTGTACTGGGCAATTTTGGTGGGATTAGGTAACATTCTGACATACGGGTAAACACAATTTCCGAGCAAAGATAGCTGTGAGCTACTACAAAACCCAGTGTAGTTGCTCCACCTCTTACCCGGAACGAGACGGGTTTCCTTAAGTACGGATCTGATTGGCTATCATAAGTTGAACTTCACATGGATTGAGATGTAGCTTACTAAAATTGATTGGCTTGGCACCAACAGCACACTACCAAAATGACCACTGGTAGGTCATTTCTGAGTGTATCTCTGACGAGGATAACACCCGTTTTCTAGTAAAATAGCCACGGCTCTAGTAAAAGTCGGGACGCTTAAGGAACAAACAAAAATTTGACTATGTTGAAACATTCGGTGTGGAACTGACTGCATAGAAGCAACACAAAGTTCCTCACAGATCTACTGACGGCTCGTGAATTTTGGTTGAAGTTTGCCGATCTAGAACTGGACATAAATGTTGTTAATCTTGAAATTTTCAAAGCTATTGAACAGGTTGATCATTGCTTGGTTCTCGGGAAACTCAATGGGTATGGTACTGACACGCGCTGACCAACGTGGCTTGAGGATTAGCTAACTTGACGTGGATTCAACGCCAAGATGAACAGAAAACTGCCAGATAGGTCCCCTGTCAAGAGCGCTGCTTTACAGGCATCTATCTTGAGACCCCTGTTGTTCGCTCTTTTCATTCTTGAGCCACACACAGTAGTCAGACGACCAATGGTCCGTTAGACCAACAAAACAAGGCTGTGGCGAGTTCCAGGCTGTATAGAAGAGATGGTAAACCTAGAAATCCATTTTAGATCTCTTAATCAGCAGTCCATAGAAAACACCCTGCCGTTCAATGTCAACAAATTTTTAAGCTGTGCACAATCTCCATGAAAGTTGTGCTGATTACTACCTTGGCGGCATAAATTTACTCACGTCAGCATTAGACTGAGAACTAGGGGCTACGGTGGCAGAACTGTGCAACCGTAGCTAGAAACGTAAAAATAAACCCAAACCTATTAGGGAGAATTGGTGGAACTTTCTATCCTGAAGTATATCTTATCGCGTTCGCCTCTATAATCCGCCTACACTTAAAAACTAACACACAAGCACGTCTTCTCTATCCAAAGAAATATTTGGAAAATACCGAAATTAGCTACTAGAAGAATTGTGTTGTTGAGGGGAATCTCTTATCCGAAGCGACAGGCAGAATTATGTCATTTCTCAATGAGTTAAAGACACTGCAGAGTAGGTCTTAGTCTTTTCCACAGAATACACCACACCTCCGGGTCATTCACTAGCACTTCTGCTCTCACTAGATATACATGAAAATTCGACGGATCAGTGGTTGAAACTGAGCAGTGGAACAGTCAGGTTACCTTGCAAATAGAACTAATTCACCCCTAGGATCTAGTCACACTAGAACGCACTAACCTGCTCTGTGTTTGCGACTGAATCGGTTGAGAGTTCGAAGACTACTCGGTTGGCAAGTACGTGGGAGACGACTGGCGCTACACGTTTCCTCACTATTATTCTAACCTAGACTGCGTACGTATGGTAGTGAGTTGCTTCAGTATTCTATGCTGATTTGGCCACAGCAAGCACCCTCATTGAATTTATCTCTCATTCAGTTTCACGACTTCAAACGGTGCAGCGTTATTTTTTACCGAACAACGCATGGGTGGGAATGTACAGGCAAAGAAAATCCTTCCATCTATGATGACTAGTGGAGTTGAAACTGTGACACTCATTTTACGGTCCAGTATAATCTATGTTTATTAAACCTGCCAACCACAGGATTTCTTCTAATGATCATATTCAACTTTTATAACGATCATAGATGTGTTTCCTATTCACGCCTGCATATTCTCTCTCCCCGTTGGTAGTGAATTTAGTGGGAAAACGATGCAAACGATCAATGCATCCTCCGTGCAACCAGCCACATATGTACTTGTATATTATGATTAATACCTCCACCTCAACACATTCCATTCAAAAACTGTTCAACACCATTTGTTTAACTGCAGTCAATTCTTTTGATTTTCAGATTCGGAAAACTGTTCCTGCCAAAGACGTGTCTATAGCAGTCTATTGAGCATTCAAGGGAGCCGACATCTCGTCTGTTGATTGAACATATCACAGTGTATAATACAATTTTTTGGTTATATGCATGTCCACTCTTGTTATAAACTGCGATTCTTTTCACTGTGTTCACTTCGAGCGTGCAGTTTCACTGCTATCCTATTGTTTTGACTATGTTCACCTTTGTTACTCGAATGTATGTGCTGACCACATCCCCCATAGCAGCACAATGGGAGAATTAATCCTTCTCCATGTTTTATAAGAACAGACAAGACATCCTTGGAAACCCTCTGATTTAGAAGGCTACAGTGAAGTGGACGGTTTACAACTACATATGGATAACTCACAAATGAAAAATTATACCAAACTTCAAATTGTTGCATAAACCTGAAGAAACTGTTACATCCTTGAAATATTTGTGAATTTAGGAAATATAAATGTGTCTGCGAATGAAACTCACCAGAACATGCGGAAGATAATATGATTAGCAATATGAGCAAGGTAGCGTATATTTTCTCCATGGTTGCTGAAACCAGTCATTAAGAACATCGCTTTTATAGTATTCGCAAATGTACCCGGTACTCACCTTGAAAAGTCCAAGAACTGGAATGACCATGAAGGTCTTCTTGCCATTGGTTAAAGCTAGAAACAATATGGTTTCAAAATTTTCACTGTATTGACATTAATACTAACCTAGAATAAAGCATTTAAAACTCTACTTTATACAGTGTAAAAACGGTTCAACCATTAAAGTTACAGTGATTCTCAGAATTGTGATTTACACAATGATTGAATTTAAACAGTGGAAGTTTGAGCCTACATATTTCTAATCATTGTTAATCGCTGTACAATGAAATGGTGTACAGAGGACACAAATTAACAACATAACGTGCTCATCTTTCACGCTGTAAAAACAAGAATAGTTGGTGAGAATAAAAACAATAGCTTACTAACAGCTTTCTAGCAGGTCTAATAATTGGTAACAGCCCAGCTGACAAGCGTTTTTTCATAGCAGTTCAGAAGTAGTTGTCATAATAACGGGAATTTTCATTTCAGCGAAGCAACCGCAACTCAAATAACTAGTTCGGCTTAATTGCCGAAGCAGTTCATGGCTAGGTAATCTATCAATTCCAATACTGTTCGTTGTATACTCCTTTTAACTTGCGAACTGTAACATCCTGTTTTGTAGTTCTGTTCACATTGTCCCAAGAGAACAACAAACGTTTCAATAAACAATCATAACTATGTATTATATATGTATGCATCCGAACTGAGGAGGTAATTATTCAACTTCATATGTAAGTGCGTTTCCCGGTGCCATAGTAAGGGGTTAACAACGTTAGTCTTAAGCTGTCTATGAGTGTACTGAGGGAGGTGCTTGTTTTGGCCGACAACAAAACACACAATTTCTTCGTTATAATTTTGTATTACCAAGTCATATTTCATAATTGGTGGAATTAACCTGTTTCAAGTGTTTGGTTTTGAACTGTAAAACTATTGCAGGTGGACGGTTCCAACTCTGGTTATATGGTAACCGCAGGTTTTGATAACATACACTGCTCCACAGAAAATGTTTTACTCAAATAACGAGTTAATTTTGAGGAGTTTCGAAGCTGCCTGCTATGGAAGCCCACAATGACTGGGGCTTACTTTACACAACAATTGGAATCAAGTGAAGATTTTACGGAAATCAGTCAATCGTATCTTTCTGATATAATCGATTTCTGATACAATCGATACCTTTTAACTTCATTGAGTTACACACGTCGAACCATCTTGCGTATAAGCAGTTTCGGCTAATTACTCTGGCTGATCCTTGTTTGATTGAAAATTTCAGCTGTCGCAAGTTTCAAGAGTACAAATCCGGCACGCCTGGTTGCAAACTGATCTCACATTCTCTGTCATGTTTACCATTAAAACTGTGCTACTGAAAGATACATCTTCGCTAATTTATGTTATATTCGAGTGGATGTCATGTGGATACATTTATTTATCGCCTGATTGAGATTATATCAAACGTAGCTGTTAACTGTATTGGTTACTTGTTACCTTTTATAAGGAATGATTACTTGGCCCGCTAAATTTTTATTGATGAGAGTAGCCGTGAATAAAATGTCGCACACGTGTAGGTTACGATATATGCTTCCCGTAGCCTTTCCACAGCAGAAGTTAACATTCCAACAAATCCCTTATGAGGCATTTGTCTTGATCATTGCGTCAATGACTTCCCATCAGGCATGACCGGATTATTACATTCGTCAGCTCAGCTAATCTCGATGGCCGCTGATGATCCGGTTGTCCTTTTCGTTCGGTAGTGCACACAGCTATTAATTGTTAATTTACCAAAACACGAAAGGTAAAATCACGATGTGCAAATTGACTAGAATTTGTTGTTCCACACATGGCTGGGAACCGGTAGGAACATTGTTTTAACACTATTGTGCCCGAAAATAGTTTGTCCGCTTTTAATTTTATGATTCATTTTGAGGTGTTAGGCATACCATACAAACATTCAGAAGATTTCATCGCGGGTGGTTGCAATTAAACTACCTTACGAATACAGTATACGTCCAATGACCCGAAAACAGTTGCACAGCTGATATGCAATGCACATGGTTCGTGTTTGCCCTATGGGTCATTGTGTATGATTGTTCAACCTGTACTACTGGGTTGTTGACTATGATAAAACAATACCACCCGGTGCGTTAACGTGATTTCCCTTTAACTGTTATAAAATAATCCAGATCAAGTGCAAACATTAATTGTCATTAAATCAGTTTGTTTGCACGTAGAAAGATAGATTTTGATCTGAGCTATTCATTCACATGACCAAAGAACGTAGCTTGAGAATCTATTGCTCATAAAGATGGGTGCATACAGAAAACCCATTTCAAATGTGGATAATAGAAGTTAATTCTTTCTTATGAACTTTTCTTTTCCATCCAAAATCTCTCAACCAGATGTTTTGCGTTTTATTCCCAATAACTCCTCTGATTCCGAATTGGTTATGGTATTTTCCTCAAGCAAAAATATTTCATATTAATGTATTACTTACAAATTATCCTACTGCCGAAAAGACCGTAATTGTATGAGTCGTAGAGCGCAGATGATGCAAAGATCAATTCTACGGATAAACTTCGGAGGATACAACGGCGTGTCAATGAAGGAAGGTGAACAAGTGGAGAATAAGACACTGTCGTTTAGTCTGATTATTACTTGCGATTATGTGATGCACATAGCTGCGTACGTGAACCACTTCATATGCTAATATGTCCAGTCACATTGTTACGAACTAACTGCGGAACAATGATGGTCCGCGCAATTAGCAGACGTGCTTCTGCATGTCTCCAAGTCTTTAACAAGTTATTCACACCGATACAGCACGGCTTTCAAAGATGTTCGCAGTTCGAGCGTAACTTCACAACTAACTCGTGAAGCTCGGTACTACCGATTCAACTTTTCTGTTACACGCATATTTGTCTCAGCTGATCGTCTCCGGATAACAGACAGTGTTGTATTTTAACAACTGGATGGTAGCTTTTCATTGCGCGCTTCACAGATATGCTAACCCTATGCTGGGCATCATTACTAAATGAACAACCTCGATTAACTGGATGGCTACCTAATCGTGGCGAACGGAAACTTGTTGAAACTATCCAGTTTCAGTTTGCGAACGATTACACATTTACACTTCCACAACATCCGACATGGAGACTACACCACACATGATATATTTTCAACTTACCGGATCTACATTCATCTGAACTCTTTTTCATGTCTTCAGCTACAATCTCTGTAGCAAAGAATATTTCTAATACATTTTTGGCCAGGCATACAACATGCCACAACAAACTGGTCAGCAGACGGTGTGAGTGAGTTTGTTCCTTGTGTTAGAGATCACGTGAAGTGTTGAAATAGGGTGTTTGCTTTTATTAAAAACGTGTGGCTTCTCACAGTAATTTAGTTTGTGTGATATGTGACCCGTGGTTCATCCGGCGCTAATATTTGGTGAGCTAATTCTGTCTGACGGGTAGTCGGTTTGCGGGGTCGTTTTCGGTCATTTCATCCTTAATGGCTTTTCTGCTGGCTTGACGATATTGTGTCTGCTCGCCACTGTCGGGATTTAAACCACTGTACTAGAGTTCGGCTCAAATTAGATCTCGTCATTCATGCAAAACCTTGGCATGACCAGGATTTGACACCAAAATTATTCCACATATCAACCACGTTGTCCACTGCAACACAATGCAGGTAATTTTGAAAATTCTCAAAACAGGCAAACTGAGTCAGGTTTGCTTGGTAATAATCGTCATATCACCTGATCCCTTCGGATGTTTCCTAGTTCCATATACTCTTCATCCAGCCTCATTCGAAAATAATCACCATAGTCGAGTTTTCAAGTAAGATCTTCGTCCACGGTTTGCATTAAAAGCATCTATCGGACGGCCCATATGTTGAAGAGTATGACTGGATGAAAGTCGCTTCATGTGATTATCACCCTGTGCTCTTTGCGGGACTGAGGATCTTTTACACGTACAGCTTCGAACAACAAATTCACCTCACATGACTCAGCGTTTTTCCGGGTTTACTTTTTATAAACACACACCGTCCACATAAGCCCATTCTTCTCTGTTCACACTCATCTCCACGGTATACGCTCCGCATCAACCAACGACAAATTCCCTTATCTTATTTGAAGTTTGAACTAATAGCGCAGTGGGGATGAACGGTCGTAATATAATACTCACACCACTGCTATTCAGTAGTAGGATCAAAACATATATTATGACATCGAACAAGCCACAGGAAAAATGCAGGAGGAAACACCGGAATGCAGCAACGCCCAAAATGGTCCTTGCTACGTAAAGAAACTGAGCATTGTCATATGTGACAACGGAGACGGCCTGGGACCAAGTACCGCGTGCAAATGAGTGGTTTCGTTTGTGGTTCTGTTTAAACGCTTAACGCATGTGTTGCTTTATTGAATAAGCAACCCCCATGCCATCCGCGTTATTGGCTCACAACACTAGTACCTTGAACATCTGTCACAATAGTGCAGACAATTGAGTCAATTGCTTTCAATACATATTATAACAGTCTTGTATACTCTC